>JBCJKH010064932.1:0-23790 GCA_039877255.1 Loriculus beryllinus
AGTGGGGGAGCGAAGAAAGAAGGGGGCGGGTGAGAGAGTGACTATGTGATTCTGAGTTACCAGCTAGGCTTAAACCATGAGAGTTTAGAACAGAAGCAAGTCTTTAGCAATGCCCAAATGAAAACATCACAGAAGAGACAGACACACGAAACTAAAAGCAAAGTATTTGAGAAAGAAATAGAGTTCTTAACATAAGCATAATTTAAAAAGATGCCAGTTTAGTATACAGGTAATACTTTTGAACAATTTCAGACCCTTCTCTCTGCCAGATGGGAGGTGCAGAGTGAGGATGGTGGGCAGGGGGTGTAGAAGATGGACAGTCACCTTTGAAAGAAGCCTGATTCCCTGCACAGACTGACACAGCCAAACAGCAGCTTGTAGAAAGTACTGTGTGAGTAAACATCCCTCAGGATTTAAGAGTTCTTCAAAGAAGTGCACAGGAAGGTCAAATGAGGTAAATGAGGTAAAATGAGAAAGCCTGAAGGGATGACAGAGAAGTGAAAACTGAGCAAAAGCTGACTAAGTATTAATGTTCAGTATCCTAAGAAACAAAGAAGGCAGGTAACATTCAGCTTGACCATTAATAGTAGTTGTTACTGGAAAAAGACTTTAAACAGTAATATTTGGATACATGAAAAAGATACGTTTCAGCTTTTAATAATGAAGTCTAACACAACTGGTACAGACATTTTAATTTGGGTACTTCAAACTTTGTACCACCTGATCTGTCTTTGCATCACTTTGACAAAAGAACAAAACATCCAAACTAGTAACAAGAATATTATGCCCAGATGCATTCTTACTGATGCTTGTAACATCAGCATAATTGTCAGAACGTGTTCACACTAAGAAAGATAGCATGCAGAAATTACAGGTATCATCCTGAGTTTGTGTGTAACCATGACCATTTTATCAAACCAAAGAAAATTTGCACACCCTGTTCCAGCCAGAATCTGAAAAAGACAGCTGCATCCTATACAGCTTAACTAACCTTAGCTATTTGCAGGGGAGACAGCTGGCTGAAAGAGGTGGCCTAAGAGGCTTCCTGACACATTCTGAAATCAGAGCTGCAGGACAAAGAATCTAGAAACTGATGCTAAAGTACATCTCAAATACACTTAAAATAATGCAAAAATACATAATAAAAAACAATTTGTTGTTCTATCAAGCTTATATCAATCTAGGCTTTCTTAATGAAACAACCAAGGTCTTATTTGCCTTGATATTTGAGAAGCTAATATTAGAAGCCAGAAATGTGCATTCACCTACTCCATCAGTGATCTTTTCAACAGCTGTCAATGAGTCTGATTACTCCTACTGTCCCATGGAGCTTTGCTGTTTAAGCACCTGGATCTCTAATTTGGGACAGAATCTTACTCCTACTCACAGTGAGCCTCTATTTACAAACAACAGTTTGCACAAATTATCCCTCTTTGAAATTTGTATTCATGTTTTGCCTTCGGTCAAGGGACAGAAGGGGTTCAAATACTTGAGAATGTCAAATGCACTACAGCATGCAAACCCAGGTCCATGTATTGCCTTGCTTGCAAACCTACGGGGCAAGAAGCATTGTAACTAAATTTAACGCAACAGGGCTGTGACAGTTTTCAGCAGCTTCTTAACTCTGTTGCCTAGATTTGGATCTTGAAAGTGTTTTTCTGTAAAACAGGATGTTTCTTGATCCTGATAATCCTAACATTTCAGAAGAAAAGGGTGAACATCTGAAGCTCAACCTTCAGATTTTGCACATCATTAAAAGTAACTTGCTACACATTTCCATCAAATTTCAGGCAATTTGCAAAGCTGTTTTATATGAAGACAAATGTAACGATAGCTCTCCTTAAGTCTGGTCAAGCATCACAGCAGCTAAAGAATTAAGGTGAAAGTAAACAGGAAGCAAATGTTAAGCTCATAGTATGGCTTATGAATATAAATATAGCTGTCCTGGTTTCAGCTAAGAGAGAATTAATTTTCTTCCTAGTAGCTGGTGCAGTGCTGTGTTTTGGCTTTAGTCTGAGAACAACGCTGATAACACACTGATGTTTTAGTTGTTGCTCAGCAGCGCTTACCCTGGTCAAGGACTTTTCAGTCTCATGCTCAGCCAGTGAGGAGAGGCATGACAAGCTCAGAGGGAGCAAAGACAGGACACCTGAACCAAACTAGGCAAAGGGGTATCCCATACCACAGCACGTCATGCCCAGTATAGAAACTGGGGGCAGTTACCTGGAAGGCCCAAATTGCTGCTCAGGTAGGGCTGGGTATCGGCCAGTAGGTAGTGAGCAATTGTATTGAGTATCACTTGTGCTTATTGTCTTTCATTTATCCTTTATGTTTTATATTCTCTCCCCTTGTTATTTCCTTTATCAGTAGTAGTAGTAGCAGTTTTATATTATGCTTTAGTCATTGGACTGTTCTTATCTCAACCCATGGGGTTTACATTCTTTCAGTTCTCCCCATCCTGCCTGGGGAGGGTGGAAGGGGGGTGAACAAATGGCTGCATGGTGCCGAGTTACTGGCTGGGTCTAAACAATGACCAGATGCATTCTTATCCCACACAGACCCAATTTCCACTAGACCTTTACTTTCAGTTTTCTTACTATGCAGTAAGTGTGAAAAGAAATCCTTGTTTACACAGTGATGACCTTTTACTCCCTTGGCTTATGTACCAGCAGTTCCAAGGCAGCTCTTCTTGCCTATTTAATGACACCCAGGGGAGCCTTGAACTTCAGGCTGTTAACTAGAAACTCTCCTACGACCAGCCGTACATCCGTTGCCTTTTACGTTCCCCCCACCACCGCTGAAGGGCGAAGCAAACATCTTACTCTTTGGCGGCTTCCCGGAGCCCGCCGGCTTGGTGCAGAGCTCCGCGGAGGGGACCGGCCGTCGCAGCCGCAACACCTGGAGACGAGGAAAACGGGATAAGGTCGGTTTCCACGGTACAGGACGCCATGTCCATCCGCAATCCCCACCCGCCACCTCAGACAAAGGGCTCGGCAGGTGGCGCTGTGGTTTTGCCCCACGCATGCGCGCCCTGCCCCCGGGCCTGTGGGAGAGGAGGGTGTGCCGCGGAGCTGTGCCACCGGGCAACCCCAGCTCCTCCGTGCCCCTCTCCCCGTACCCCATCCAGCTCCGTCCCTACCCGTTACCTTTCGGCTTACCGCCCGCCCGCAGCCCAGCACTGAAGGAGCGGCCATCTTGGCGCTAGCCCCGGAAGCAGCTACCGGGATCGTGACAGACGCTCCTTCACACAGCCTTCCCCTATCGCGCAGGCGCGGCACAGCCTGAAACGTCATCGCCCCGTGCAGTGACGCCGGTACAGTGCGTCCCGCACGTGGCGGTGTTGACGCATGGAGGGCGCCGGTGGCGGCGGGGGTCGGCGGCGCAGCCCCGGCCCGGCGCTGGCGCTCCGTGGGGCGCTGATGGCAGGCATCGGCGGCGGGAAGCTCCTGGCGGCGCCGTACAGGGAGCCAGGGTCAGTGCCGGGGCTTGGGGGGGACGCAGATCTGAGCAGGAGGGGCCGGCCCGCTGCACCCCCCCTGCGGGGGGTGACGGGGCCTTCCCCGGTGGCAGGACTGTGCAGGGTGTTCCGATGCGGCCGCTCCGGAGAGTCCTGCACGGCCAGGCGCGGGCCTCGGCTGACTTTGCTGTTACTGAAACGCCACTTCTGAGCTTTATAGTCCTGACGGTTTTCTGGCACGATTGTGCACCCACAGATGGGTAAATGCTAGTGGCAAACGCGTCGAATTTGACGAAAGAAACAGGTTGGAAGGCATCTTTAAGGTCATTAAGTCCAACCGTTACCCCAGGACTGCCATGACCACCACCAAACCGTGCCCCCAAGGGCCTTATCTGCAGTTTTTAAACACTTCCAGGGACGGTGATTCCACCACTTTCCTGGAAAGCCTGTTCCAATGCCTGAGCACCCTCTCTGTGAACAGTTTTTCCTAATATCCAGTCTAAACCTTCCCAATATGCAGAATACACGGTAACTTTGCCAACAGTTCAGAATTTCTTTTTGGTATGTGTGTGCAATCCAGGGTTTTGAACTTCTGTTTCTGTAGCTTGTTGGGAGCCCATTCGGCAGAGGTGGTACTTCTGCATGTTGCAGAAATAGGAAAATAATGATAGTGTGTTACAAATGAGTTGGTGCTATTCATGGTGAGGTTCATGGTTGTTCTAGTTCCAGTGGTTTTAGTCTTGCTTTTTTGTTTGCAGTGATGATGGTCTCTTCGTGTTCGATTGCGTCAACGCGGAGAAGCCCACCTTAGGAAATCAAGGGTGAGAAAATCTGCTTAGGTAATCTGCTGCTTTCTTAGAGGGTGCATCTTCTCCTGAGATTATGTGATCATGATGAAATAATAACATAAGAAAGATGATAAAAACAATAAAATGATAAAAGTAATGGTAAAAATAATAAGATGATGAAATTATAAGATGAGAAAAGGAATTAATGGAATGACTCCTCTATCAGGTGATGGTGTTTTTGCTAACCCTGGTAGATATATACATTATTTTTTTGTTTCTTTTCCATCCCAGAGGAGTGGCCGCACCTTTTTCTTGTTTAGGGAAACACTAGTAGTTTAATCAATGGTTTTGTATGGCTCTTTTCAATCAAGATAGCTATGGAAAAATACTGCATTTTTTATTAGACCATCTAAGTTAGAAAAAAACCCACAAACCAGTTACATTACTCATCCTTCAGGTCTGTTCTGCAGGTCACGAGATTTCAAACCCTGGAAAGTGTTTTTCTTGGTTTAAGTTCAGCTGCTGGACATTGTTTTACCTGTATCCAATTTCACTATTTTCTCTGAAATTTGTGTAAAGAATCTGCTAGCACAAACCCTAGTGTTGGTTTTGTTTCATTGTTTGTATTTTTAGGGAGTTTTGTTTGTTTGTTTTTTAGCAGATAACAATACAGACTTAGTCTTTGTATCAGTTTCCTTTTTCTTGTTTTTTTTCTTTGCATTACTGTTCAAGTTGGTCCAACATTTTAACCACAAATAAAACTTTTATAGCTGTACTTTGTTCTTCACGCTCCTTCTTGGTGGTGTGATAGCAACCTTCTCTTAAGGATTTCAGTAACTCTCAGGTTGTGAACTGTGGTTCCTCTTCTCTCTATTAGGCAGGATGGAAAACAGACAGATAAAGGAAGTGATGACATCCTAGCTTTTGCCTTCTCTCCGTCAGGAGATTATTTTGCCTTAACAGATGACAACAAACGTCTGATTCTGTTCTGTACGAAGCCTTCCTGGGAATGTGTTAGCATCAGGTAAGGAAGCAGGATGTTGCATGTCACTTTGTTACCGAGTTATGGTTGGTTAATTTAGTTATAAAATAGTAGTACTTGCAATGTTGCCATTTGTTATCTGTAAGCTTCCTTTTTTTTGACTTGTAATTGCTCAAACAAATTTAATGTTCTTGGGAATTCAGAGATATTTGCCAGCAAGTGATGCATACTATGCCCCACACCAAAAATGGAATTGTGTATGTTTATGTTGTTGGCCAGAGAAAGTTGTTCCAAATACAGTGTTTGCATTTTAAGACCTGAAACTCTACATAAGCCTCGTGAACATTAGGGTGGGCCCGTAAGAGTGATACTGACAGGTTTAATGAGTGCGCTGTCCATTTCTGTTGATTTGGAGGAAGAGATGTTTCGGGGAGTTTGAAAAATCTCTTAAAAGCATTTAGAGATGCTGGCAATCGTCCTTCAGTCTTCTTTGAAGACAGTCTGTAGCTGTCCACTAGAGGTCCTCCAGTTTCAAGTTTTCTGCTGCTGCTGCTGCTGCTGCTGCTGTGACAATTGTCTGTAAAGTAAGAGGACCATGAAGGGCTTCCTGAGAAAGTGCCTCAGCATGTGATGTCTCTGTTTCTGGTGATCTCTAACAAATGTGAGGCCCTGGTTGCAAAAGAAAACGGAGTCTCTGTCAGCTTGGCTGTGTGTGGGGTATATGATGGAGCTTTGGTGGGTTAACCAATGTTGTAGTGTGTAAATAATCACTGACAAAACCAGAGAGGGCAAATTTCTGTTCATTTTGCTTTGTTTTCCCTCCTGCTCTGACTTGTATGTCTTGCTGGTAATGCACCATTGGATAATTATTTGATATTTCAGTTTTCTGGTGAAAGATCAATCAGGATGACAGCTGCATTTTTTGGGAATGCCATTACCTCCTGTTAGGAAACTGGGAATACAGGCAAAAAAGTCTCTACATGAAAAAAAGAATTCCAGAGTTGAGCTATGTAACTTGCATTGGTGTTTTGTGGCAAGCTGTATAAAGGTTTTCATGTGGTGCTTTTGTAGTCAGCTTGTTTCAGATGAGGAACTTTCGAATCCTTGTCTTAATATTAAAGGCAGTACAAGGAACTTGGTGCAAGACCTTCTCTTTCTGGCAAGGTAACCTATTTTAAAACTGTGCTGCCTGAGCCTGGAATGTGTCAGTAGGTATTCTTGTCCTCTATGTTTTCTCTTTGGTCCTTTATAAACGATCACTAAAAACTATTACAATTTTGTCTTCCTACCTGAAGTACAGTGTATTGCTCTGTTTGCCTCCAGGCGGTCACCAACTTTCACAGTAGGTGAATAGAAATGTTCATTCCCTATGATTCCTGGTGTCCACAGTCCTGTGTTAACACATAAGACATAGCGGAGTTTGGAAAAGAGGTGTTATGGAAAGCAAAAAATAACAGTACTAACAGTAGCTGTTAAGTTGCAGAAGCATTCTTCAGACTAAGTGATTAAACCTTTTTTAAAACTTGTTTTCTAACATACATGGTTCTTACATTTATCTGAAAAGTTGTAAGAAAACTGTTACCTGCTACACTGGCAACTGGAGCTGTAAGATGCCGGCAGGTGATGAGAGGAAGTCAGTGTTCAAGTTCAGGGCTTTGCCTGGACAAGGTGTCCTGAGACTGTGGCTCACTGATTCTGGATTCGAGGAGGAAGAGCCTGTGAGGCTCATAAAGGAGAGCTTCCTTTTATGGTAAAAATTGTCAACTGGAGAAATAGTTTCAGCACAGTTTCCAGATGCCTTGCTGCAAAGGACTGACTAGGAGAACTGCTACATTGTCTTCTATTTTCTATGTGTTTAACTTTTGTTTTTATTGTGGAGAGTGCAAGAAAGTCTACCAGCTTTCTGTAGGGTACTGGCAGGCTGCCTAGACAAAATGCTCAGTTGAGAAAGTACCTAAGCAGAGTGCAGCCATGCAGTTTTATTGGTCTCTCTCTTTTTTCTTCCACTCCCCTGCTGTTTGCTAGTACATAGTTTAGTCATTTAATAGGTCTCAAAAGGGCTGTTTTGGCCCATACCCTCCCTTAACATTATTGTCATTGCTGCCATTTCAAGAATGTTGCGTTTGAGAGCTTTTTATCTCTTGATCTGTTTAACTGGATCTGAATCCAGACTTGCTGTAGGTGCCATCCAGAGCTATTCAAACTGTGCTGTTTTTCTTTCAGGTACGTGACCAGGAGGTGTACTTCCCTGGTTATTACAGCTGCAGAGGATAAGATTCTGGTTGCGGACAAGTCTGGTGACGTCTATTCTTACTCAATAACAGAACCCCAAGCAGGTGGAAAACTTGAGCTGGGTCACTTGTCTCTGCTACTGGATGTTGTAAGTATGTGCGTCTGTGTAGTTAGTGTACAATTCATTCTCTCTTGTGTTTGGATCTTTCATTGTTGCTCTTGTCCCAGATTTGGGAGCTCTTTTTTATATAAGTGAAGTATATGTTTTGGATTTCTTCGTACCGAGTTTGTGCCCACAGAATTTGGTAAGGAGGCAGGCTTACCAAAGGGTTATGTATTCTTGGAGTGTGAGTGTTCAAAAAGTCTTCATGGTGCAGTCACAGAAGACTTGATGATGGGAATGTATGGGTATGTGGGAATTCACACAGTCTGTCACCTTGGTTGAGCTCTTCAGTGTGGTAAGTTTGTTTCTTTTTAAGATGTAGTGGGACTTCCACCTGTACTGTTGCAGTTTAGTGTCTTTCACTGGACATCATAGTCAGTGTCACTTGTTTTAGTAAATGAGAAAGTCACTATCATAATATTTGTACTTCCATTGTCGGTACAAAAGTGTGGCTTAATGTTTGCACTTGCCATTCAGAGTCAGAAGAAACAGATAGTTTACTGCTTATCTTTTTTTCTCCTGGTTAGGAAGAGTTATATTAAAACAAGCATTGAACTACTGGGCACCAAATCTCTCCTTCCCTTCACCAACAGGCGCTGAGTCCTGATGACCGATACATCTTAACTGCAGACAGAGATGAGAAGATCAGAATCAGCTTGGCAAAGGCTCCTTATTATATTGTATCATTCTGTCTGGGGCACAGAGAGTAAGTTCGTTGTGTGCAAAGGTTACTGCATGCAGCTCTTCACTGTGTGTCAGTGGATGAAATTATTATCTCCTCAGATCATATTAAACAATAGCTAGATCTGAATTAGAATCATGGAATGGTTTGGGTTGGAAGGGACCTTCAACGGTCATCAACCAACCCTCCGGCAATGAGCAGGGACATCTTCAGCTAGATCAGGTTGCTCAGAACCACATCCAGCCTGGCCTTGAATATTTCCAGGAATGGGGTATGTGCCTCCTTTCTGGGCAACCTTCCAGTGTTTCACCACCTTCATTATAAAAAATGTCTTGTATCTAGTGTGTATCTGCTCCAACAGGTCCATGTCTTGTATTAAGGACTCTAGAACTGGATACAGTAATCCAGGTGGGGATTACTGTATCCAGTAATCTCTACTCAGCAGAGCAGGTGTGCAGATTACCTCCCTTGACCTGCTGGCCATAACAGACTCCAGAGCCTGGAGATTGTTAGTTCAGGATGAAGCCTGCCTTCAGTTTTAGGAAGGGAAATCTTAGGAAGTATTTGTGATTTGAACAGACACTAATAGCATCTCAGTGCTGAGGTCAGACTTGGAGGTAACCACATCTGTATCGATAGGAAGGATAGAGCACTCTCTCTGCCTGGACATGAGACTGCAGGGAGCTAGGGGCTGCAGAATGGTCCCATAAAGTAGATTCAAGGAATCGTGCTTTTTAATGTGGTGTTTTTCTTGAGGTTGGTTTTATTGCTATGGGCAAGAACTCAAAGGCAAGTAGAAGGATTTGTGGGAGGTGGATCATAGGGATATCCCTGTAGAAATATGATGTGCTGCTGTGTTGTCAAGTCTAATAAAATGCATGGTTCACTCTGGATAAAGTGGGAAGGATGATCTTTTCTTTCTTCTCCATTTTCAAGTGAAGGTCCTTCCATTGGGCATGACCCTGCACAGGGTGGAGAATGTACCTAATTCTGCTTGTGGGGCTGCTGAGTTACTTGGGGATAAAAACACTCTTCTAGGCACATTTTTCCATAAGATGATGCAACATGGTGCAGTCCACTCACTGTATTGGAAACAGGAGTGAAAGAAAGCCAGTGTGACTGGGGAACTTGAGATATGGGTGGCAACCTATCTAAACTTGCCCCACCAAGGTGTTTTAATAAAGCATTTAAGATACAGATTAATTTGGAGTGTCAGTCTGATTTTAATAAAATCATTTTAGTCTAACCTGCAGAACTGGCATAGTATAAAAGCAAGAGACTAATGTTAAAGACCTAAATAGTCTTTGGTCAGGTCAGTTTTGTACGGGTCATCATCGTTGTGTTTTAAAAGCATCTGTTGTGTTTTAAAAGCCAACTGGGTTACATCACCAGCAGAGATAAAGATGTCATTATCCCTCTCAGCATTTGTCAGGCTGCATCTTTAATACTGTGTCCAGTTTTGGTCCCCACTTGGACCCTGCTTTGGACAGGCTGGAGAGGGTCCAGAGAAGGGCTACAATGATGATTAAAGGACTGGGAAGCCTGCATATGAGGAAAGGCTGAGAGAACTGGGTTTGTTCAGCCTTGCAAAAAGAAGGGTCATGGGAGACCTTACCACCATGTTCCAGTACTTAAAGAGTAGCTACAAAGAAGATGGAGACTCCTTTTTTACACGTATTTACATAGAAAAGAGAAAGGAGAACATGCTACCCGAGTAAATCTGTCTCCAGTGGTGTTTTTCGGTCTAAATGGCAATGTTCTCAGACAGGAGGAAGTCAGGAGAATTCCTTGAGGGCAGGTGGGGAAATACTTTTTTCCATTAAGTAGAAAGTCAGTAGAATGTGTAGTATATATGCATTGTATTAAGTACTGTAGACACATTTTTTCTTCCTCCTCATTAGCTTGATGTGGAGACTCTGTTTATTATAAGGTTCTCTTTGAAATTGATGTTTTCATTTACTGTGTGTGTTTAAAGACCAGAGTGTCATGCAAGAGATTTCAGCTTTTGACTGCTTTCCCTTTAGGTTTGTAAGCAAAATATTTGTAATACCCAACTATCCTGATCTGCTGTTATCAGCTTCTGGGGTATGTATGGCAGTTTCTTCAAAAAAGTATATTTTTTTTGGAAGTTTAGACTTTAAAACCATTGTTTACTTGTTTCCCCTAGTTTCTTGGGATACTTGGAATAATTTCCGTGATTTACAGCATGACCTCTCTCCTCCCCCTTTCTCAGCTTTCTGTTCAGTCTTAACCATTCTATTGGTAGATAATATAAGAGCCATTTACAGTGCTTATAGCAAAGCTAGCTTCATAAGATCTTTGGAATGGAGAAATCACAAAGTCCTCAGTATTTCTTCATCATTAATTCTTTCAAGCACAGACTTTAATCATTGGACTATTAAAGAGCTTTGAAGTGAATAGGTATTACACCAGCCTGCCATGATGAGTGTCTTGAGAATGAATGGCCTTAGATTTTTTTAGAGCTTTTAAGATGGTAAAGTTGTTCCCTTTAAACCCTCCCACTTGTTTTCCTTTGTGGACTTGCTCCGAATTACATTCTTGCCTGTATGTCCTCATAGTGCATCCATGTTGTGTAGAGATTGCAGTGCAGTGCTGCACAATGCTTGGATGAGGACTGAAGTAATGCTTTCTGCCCTTCCTCCCTCTCCCCAGCTCTTTTCTTAAATTGATGGCATTCTGCTGTCATGCCAGACCTGTACAGACTGAGTAGATGGAGTTGGTTTAAAAGAAGGGAAACAATGTGCTTTGTTTTCCCAGACTACCAAAACTGCATAGGAAACAATGTTTGTGTGAAGATGTGAAGATTGTAGTACTTCTTAGCATTTGGCTTCAGCTGCTGCTTTTGCTACCCTATGTCTCTTGTCTCTTGTTCTTCTAATTCTGTGATTCTGTGATAATTCTTTTAAACAACTGTAGCATTAGTGCTGTGTATGGCTCTATTTCTTCTTAGCAAATGCTCTTTGAGGACTGTTTTTCCAGAGAGATGCTTAGCTTCTTTCCAGCAGATTACTAAATCAAATGAGATTTTGGGTGATAACAAGAGTAAGGGCAGAGAAGGGCAACCTGGAGGAATTGCCGTTAAAATGCTAAGCACATGTATTCCTTTGCTATTTGAGACAGACTTAAAATGCACTCCTCCAGCTACGCAATTTCCACATCAGAAGGAGAATTAAAGTTAGCATGATTGAATAATTTAGAATAGAGGGGGATAATTATATTAATTAAAATTCTTTATCTGCAATTTGAGGTCTTAATGTGGGAAGCTCTTCAGGGAAATAGAATGTAGCTGAAGGCCACAAGCGGCCTCTCTTTGCCTGAGGTGAAGTTAGTAATATGCTTGTGTCCCCTTCCATCTGTCCAGGATTCAACTCTGAGACTCTGGGAATACAAAAGTGGTGAAGAAGTGTATTGCTGTCATCTAAGTAGCATCTGTGAGACTGAGGTAGCCAAAACTGACCAGGTATGCCCTGCTATCCTCCTGATTCGTGTGACTTTTTAAGGTGTTTGTTGCATTTTGGTATGAGTGCCTCTTTTCTGGCGGTGGGTTTGGCAGTTATGTGAGGCCTAGAAACCCGGTAACCTGGGATTTCAGGAGAGGAAGAAGGTCCCTGAAATCCATTCCTGTGACTTGTGTGCATTTCTAACAAGTGCCAAGTGGTGACCAAAAGCAGTTGTTTGTAATTCTTCCCAAATACTCTGCACACTGGACAAAGCTTCACTTGCAAGTTTTTCCAAAACCACTGGTACTTTAGTCTCTTAGCTAGAAAACACTTTGTAACACTGGGAAGATCTGAAGATTCACACAATAAAAGAAACAAAACCAAAGCAAACCAACAAACAAAACCAGCAAAGCCATAACTTAGAAGTGTTAAAGTTGCAATTTATCTGGCCAACAAGAAGTTTTGTAACATTTGTAACCAGTCATCTGCAGTGGTACTGCCCTGTGGAGACAAAGCGCTGGGCTTGTTCCTTTGGGTTGTTCTGAGGTTGGGTAGTGTCCAAAATTAGTATGAGCTCTATGTGAAAACTGAACACCCTCTCTTCTTAGTTCTTAGCTTGCAGCCTGTACATGAGTGGTATCATACAGCCTTTGGGGTGCTACTGTGATTTGGGATGCTAATCTAAGGTGAGCAGTGGTTCTGGTAGTACTTGATCTTTGATTTTGTTCTTTCTTGTCACATGAGCTGGCATACAACCCTATTGGCAGTGAAACAGGATTCATTCTTGTCCCTAGGACTAAGCCCCTAGGGGCAGACCTGACAATTCCAGCATTTTTTTTGTGTGCAGAAGACATCAGCAAGTTGTTACTTGTGTGGGAGTAATAATGTGCAACTTTTGTCTATACATAAGCCCAGAAAGGCAGCTGCTACTTGTGGCACGGCATTCAAAATGGGAATCTTAGTTGAGGCCTAGAGTTCCTGTTAGCAGGAACTGAAGTTAGTATCTATATGGACAATTTAACCTGCTCCTGAACTTGAAAGTATGTTTTAAAGCACACCTCTTATGAGAGGTCTCTGTCTCAGATGTGCTTTAAAGCATATCAGCTTGAGTCTGGTGCTTTAAATCTTTGAAGTAGGTACTGCTCATGTTTTTCACAAGCAAAAAATGGGGTGTACCAGGTAGGAGACAAGCCCATATAGCTGGTATCCTCTTACATTCTGAGTGCAGCAGGATTTGAATGGGGAGGGGAGTGTGAAGATTGAGGCAAACCTACAAAATTACTTCTGGAAATAAGCAGCTTGGGGAGTTTCAAAGCCAAAGTGTTTTATCTTTGTGTTCAAAAGTAGCTAATGAGACTGCTTTGTTGAAACAACGTGGTTTGATAGCCACTAAATCCATGTCTGAAGTAATGTTGCAAGGCATTTCTGTTGGAGGAAAAAAAGGTTTTATGTTAAAATACTTTGGCTTCTAGCTTTATTGGACTAGTAAGGATCTAGCTGTGAAATGGGGAATCCTAATATCAGTTTTTAAAATGCCACTTGTTGCTTAGACTAGCTTAGCATTTAGTAAGATAGCTTGCATGTAAATTAAGTGCTTGATCTCACACTGAATCTTAACTCCATTCTTCACAAGTTTGTAAAAAATAATATTAAACTATATAATAAACCTCAAAAGTGGCATTGGGTAAACTAACAGAGGTTAGAGGGAAAAAACCCCTTGTTGCTGCAAGCAGGAATTGATTTAAAAATAATCGCCACCTCTCTAAGAATGTTCTTGAAGGCTTCTGAATGTAGTTTAGTAATACTTGCTTTGTCTCTTAACACACTTGATAAGGTGCCTTCCATAGGATACTCTTTATGATGGAGTCTTTCATAGAAATTTGGAGTGCTTTTTGACTGAGGAGTCGCTGTTTAGCATCTTTACCTTGGTGTGGGCAGACAATGACAGAAGGGGAAAATCCACAACTGTGAGTTAATAAATACAACACAGCAGTTAATAAACTGTATTCCTGCAGTGTTTTGCAGTTCTTCTCTCTGCTGCCATATGCCTCTCCTAACAGTGGTCTTGGAAGCCTCAGGCTTGCCTGTTGCTTTAATCTACAAAATTCTGCTAATTGCCTGCTCTTACAAGCATTCCAAAAGCTGTCTCTGATGGCACTAAATTTACATGATACTTGAGTGGTGCAGGAGACTCAGCTGGCCTCTAGAATTTGTACGTACTTGGAACAGTGATCAGGCATCATGTCCCAGCAATGACAGATAGATAAATGACAGATTTAAACCTTAATGTGGTGCATTGCCACCTTTGTGTTGTATCGCTGCACAGGTGTGAATATGTACCTTCCCTGTGATCAACAGGACCAAAGGGGAAAGACTTGTGTTTTGCTGGCATCATAGTTCTAGAAATGCCAGAGATGACGTCTGGTGGTAGTATTCAGTCGTGCTACACATCCAGGTGTATCAAAGATCATCTTTACAACCTAGAGTGACATTTGTAGACTGAATTTAAGTGAACAATCTCTTGAGTCAGCGCTTTTTAGGTTGTAATTAGCATGCTGTCTGCGAATGACTGGCAACCAGAGATGAGATGGGGATTTAAGTGTTTTTTCTTTTCTTTTGCTTTGCATTTCATTTTTACCACTGATAACTGCTGTGATTGCAGTAAAGCTTGAAGCACAGCGATAGTGGAATCACCAGTAATGATGTGTCATGTGAGCACATAAATGTGGGTTATTTTGCTTGGCAGATGATGAATGTATGTCTGTTTGGGGAACATAGGAATATTTCTGAGCAGTGTAGCAGTGGTTTCAGTTGATGGATTGCAGATCCTCAGTTCATTTTCCCACTAGAATGGAAGTAGTTCTCTGCATTTGTAGTGCTATATTTTTCCCGCTTCGAAGCTTTCACCTCATGCAATCCTCTTGACAGGAGAAGTTTGTTTAAAGTCCAGAACATGAATTGCACAACTGTACCCCAGTACATTAATTTTTGATAGGGTCACCTCTTTTCACAGTTGATATCAGAAGTTAATTTTAATGTGTTGGCAAGCTGATAAGGGTCATATAAATGCTGAATAAGTTCAGAGAGTATCAAGTGAATTGTTTATCTGTTTATCACAGACAGCTCTTATAGCTTTTCTTGAAGTTAACTGATTTCATAGGCTTGTCCTTGAACAAGATACTGCTTTGGGGCTTGCATTCACTGTGCTTATAGTTGACTTACCCATACATGGAAAGGAAAGAGCTTGCAAAGAAGATGCCCTTTCTTGTCTCTGTCCAGCTGTGAATAGCACTTGGTTCAAATCAAAAAAGCCTCCTTCTCCCTCCCCCAGTGAGGGTGGAGGAGAGCTGCTATGTACCTCAAGCTCACTTTGTCTCTGACAAAGCACTCAGCTGTGTAGGTGGACTCTTCCCATCACTGCATTTACCTTGTGTGTTTGTCATGGCACAGAGAGGCAGAGTTCTGTTATGAGAAATAATTGTCTCAGGTTTTAGGTTTATATATATGTATCTTGGCTTGTTCCCTTAAATGCCTAAAGAAGCCTGGTGGTTTACAGTAAGAGCTGTCTCTTCTACTCATAAAGTTGTGGTGTAAATGGGTCCGTAGTGCAGTAACTACATTTAGATGTATTATCTACAGAAAGCATTTCTGATTCAGCCCACTTATCCTACCTGGCATTTGGAACTGTAAGCATTTTTTTATGTCTGTGTGAAGCAGAGGTCTGGGTCCTTATGCTAAATATGGATTAACAATTTACTATTCCTGCAGAGTAGCAAGAGACTAGACCCATGTGTTTCCCAAGAGCTCTGAAACATCACCCTTTTAATAAGGTTTTTCATAAAGGGCTCCTCTTCTGTCCAAGCAGGCAGTCAAGTGTGTGAGTGAAAAAGTGTGTGCATGCTGCTGTTCTTGCTTGAGATAGTATGACACAATGGATTTTATTTTTTTCCTCATGATATGATATAAATAGAGATGAAAATTAGGGTTCCACATTGCATATTTATAGTTACACAGCTATATTTATACCATTAATTAACTAACTTTTCTGCAGTTGGTTTATCTTTTAGTAGTCTCATGTTGACAAAATAGCTTCTGGTATTAAATTTGCAGACTTGAATGTTGGGAGCTGTACAGCTTGTTTTGCTTTTCTACATTGATTGCAACATTCCAAAACAAACAGCCTGACAATGCCTCTATGTTAGCTGGCAGCTCAGAGGGTAAAATCCCATGTTTACTCCCAAACTCAACTTAAGCTGATGAAACAGAAGCTCTGTTCTGTATAGTGACCAGTGTCGCATTAGGGAAAAAGGTGAGGGCTCAAGAGGGACCTGAGGATGCATCTGAATTCTGCCAGCAGAGCATCAAGATCATGTATTTTCCCTGCCCTATAAGGAATAACTAACTACGTTTCTATTGGGAGGATTATACTAATCAGAGGCACTGGTTGTAGCTGCTTCTAAAATATACTTGAGAACCAGCCTTTTGCCTTTGCAGTTTTGTCTTTCACATTATATAACAGACACTGTTTGTAAAAGCACCCTAGGGCATCTTCTTGCAGTTTTCCTGCTCCTCCCGAGTTCTTCCCACTCAAGGAGCCTCAAATCAGTTACAGAATATTTCAAGTAGTATGGTTTGTGCAGCAAAGATTTTTCTCTATTCTCTCCCAGACAGATAAAACAAGATCTCTTCTAAATTGGGAGTGTGGTGCCAGTATTTTTTTATTGTCGTTGTGGGGGGGATTTTTTGTGTTTGTTTTTGTTTGGTTTTTTGTTTGTTCTGGGGTTGGTTTTGTTTGGTTTTTTGTTTGTTTTGGGGTTTTTTTGGGTTTTTTTTGCTTGTTTTGTTTGATGTTATTTGTTTGTTGTTTTTTTTTTTGATGAGGAAAATGTCCTCAGGCAGTCTTTTCTTGTTCTTCAGAACATGTTTTCTGTTAAGTGGTGTGGCTTCACCCAGACACATGTTGAAAAAGGCGACAGTGCAGCATGATATTAGCTATGCATCACTATCTCCTTTTTTTAAAGAAGCTAATGGCTTATGTTTATAATCTCAAAGTTATTAGTATGATATCCTGGCTGAGCAGGCTTAATGTTGATGGTTTGCCATTAGCATTGCAGGAGTGGATGTTTGAGGGCAGCATACTTTTGGTTCAACTGTTAGCTTGTCTGTTAGGGGTACTTCACTAAAACCTTTGCATTTGACCTCTGGATGGCTGTGAAGGGAGAAGTAGGGAAAACTTAATAAAACAGCAAACGCTGCTACAAAAATATACTTGACTGTAGTTTAAAGGTAATTATGTTGCTTTACTTGCTGTAAATTAATGCATCTGCTAAATTTTAAAGGCCAAGACATGAAATGGAATGTGAATTTTCTTCCCATAAATAGTGTTAACTTACAAGGATGTTTCTTTTTCTTTTCCTAATAGAAATACACTGTGTCAAGAATAACCTACTGTTGTCAAGGTGGTTTTGTTGCCATTCTATTTGACTGGTAAGAATAAATGAAATAGTGGGTCAAATTGTTGCAGTTTCTTGCAAAGGCAAGAGCAGGTTTCCCTGTTAGCTGCTCGAACTCTCCCCTAGCTTGCAGTACTTGGTACTGTGGATCTTCAGGCATCCCAGGCGTCTCTCTGAGTCCTCATTGTGCTTGGTCTGACTTCAGAGGTGAGTGCAAGGGTTACCCAGCTTAGTTGAATTTTGCAGACTTTGTGATGCCTTTCCTTCACAGAAGGAAATGCAAGGCTAGGATGCATGTGAGCCCTGGTTTGTGTTCGGGATGTCTCCCTAAATTGCTGTGCTTGACCCATGTGTTTTGTGTCCTGTTTTGTTCAGGGTGCTGTGGTGATGCAGTGGCTAAAATTCTGCTACTATATTCTGCTCCCATAAATGGGTTTGGCCATTCTGTTCAAAATCTCAACATTGCTTCAGTTTAAAATTGGGTGGGGGGATAGCTACACCAACTTTTGGGTTCGAATGTATGTGTTTTGTAAGGAGAGAGTGCTCAGGAGCTGAAGGGTTTCAGCTGGCAGGGAAATGACTTGCAGGGATGGACAAGCCCTTTTCCCCTCTCCACAGCATCTTAAACCTGCCAAGAAAGCTGTTCTTCCTGACAAAGCTTGCCAACAGGAAAGGGAGCAATTGCCAGAGCTGCCTGTACAATGAAACTGTCAAGCTGTCCCCTCAGTGGATTTGCTCTTTTCTAGAGCGAGGAGCTTAAGTTGCTTCCCTTCTGCATGGGCATTTTTTTGCAATTCCTAATGGGCTTGCTTCAGCTCTGTTTGGAATTAGAGAGGGTGTTTGTAGTTTGCTGTCCAAGTAATGGCTGTAGGTGGATTCGGTAATAATGGTAATTAAGTTTTTCCTTTCTAAAGTATTCCCACAGTCTACGTCTTTCAGCTTGATGCCATTGCCAAGCAGCTAGTTTACAAGCAGCAAATCTCTTTGAAACATAAAGGTTGGGACATTGCATTTGAGGAAACAGGAGAACTATGGATGTTGCAAGAAGACAGTGAAGCTCCTCTTCAATTGTACAGACCATGTGATGGACAGTGGAAGGTGGATACTTTTTTTATGCTAACATCCTGAATGTTTTGTGTTGTCTTGAGGCCATAAGAAAAACGGAATAAACTATGTTCTGTGAAAGCTAAGTGACACACTTCTCCATGTCTTGAGATGGAGTAAAAGTCATAGATACACCTCATTCTACTTCTCTTCTGCATATAATGCAAAGCTGCTGAGGGCTTGTTACAAATGCTAGTCTCTTCCCTGGTAAAGCTGCACATCTGGTGTAGTAGGATCAAGTAGGGTGGTTGTCAGCCGCTGTACTCCACACTTTCAACCATTACTTGTGCTTTCTGTGTGCTACACCTGCATGTTTAAAGAAAACCCCACAAAACCCAAAATCCCTTTGTGGTTTGCTTAGGAATGCTTTCCACACAGCATTCCCTATGCCTGCCTTTGGGGACAAGGCATTCTGGGACCATTAAGGGGATTCTTTTTTCACTGAGAACAGGGAGTCAGAATTGAGGGATGTGCTGTCAACTTCTCTGTAATAGCCTATTCAACAACTGGAAGCTCATTTTTTACCTTTGTAAGTCCCTCGCTAATTATGATATGGTCGTGAAGTGGTTTCAAATGAACCTTCTAACTATGTTTTTTGACCATTATGTGTTCCTTGTGTTATTCCTTTTCTTCACAGAGTAGTAAGTGGGAATCCATTTTCTTTTCCTTCAAGCTGCAAAGCTTCCTCAGCAGAACACATGTTCTCAGACTGTGACATTCTATTGCAGTCCTGGAAAAAAGGATCCCAAAAGAGATCTTGGAGGGGTTACACTTGCTTTCCTTTTCACTGTACTTTTTTGAGAACTGCATTTTCAGTGTGTTGTGAAACATGAGATTGCATGGTATTTTGGGAATAATAAAGTGTCTCTTCTTTTCCCAGGCTGTAACTGATGACAGGGGATTACAGAAAATGACAAAATACCTTAAAGACAACTGGGCAGTGTTTGAAGGTGAGAAATTTGTCCTAAAGGCTCAGGAAATGCAATTTTTACAGCTAAAGCATAAAATTTAGGAGCAAGATGACAGTTCAGGTGGCTGTTGAAGTCAGTCTTTCAGTTTTCTCAGTTGCAAGCTCTGGTATGGAGGTTAGTGCAGATCATGAAGTGTGTTCAGGTTACTGTTATCAAAGACTATGTAGGTATTTAGATCTGAATTGTAGCATTATAACTGTTTTGCAAAGAGAACTTATCACAGGGATGTATGTAAACACCCTGTGACAGAGCCGCTGGAGTCTGTCTTACTGCTGTAATATCGAATATTGCTGTTTGTCGTCTTGTCCTTACCTGGCAAGACACTTTATCAGAAGTACAAGGGAGATAGTAAGAATGGAATAGCCATGGGAGGAGCAGCTTTCCTGTAAACATCGGCCATTTGGGTCCAACTGGACAAGGCAGATTATGTGGAACTTTCTGTAGCTGGAGGGTGTGACCCTGGATGGTATCACAGATGAAATTACTTGGTATCAGGGTTCATTCATTTTGGTTTTGATTTCTGCCTCACTCTCAGTGTCTGGCAGAAAAATACTAGTTCAGAAGCAGCCTATGGTTCTAGGTGGTTTTGTATTAAAAACCACCCAAAACAACACATAACTTTATTTAGAAGCTAAAATTATGGCAGTGGTGGCTGCAGGGTAGAGAAAGATTGCAGCATGTGCTAGTGGATGTCTCATTATGTATTGAGAGTTGATTAATTGAAATTTCTCTCCTGTACTTTGCTAGGAGACTAGGAACCTTCCTTAAAAAAGGTGTTACAGTCCCCATTGGTCCTGTGGTCTTTTCTTTCTGAACATATGTAAAGACAGAAGAGTTGAAGTAATTTGCAGTCTAATGTAAAGTCTCCTTAATATTTATTATTGGATGGTTTAGGGGGTAGCTGTCATTGAATTGTTGTTAAGTTGGTATGGTCTTTGAAATCTAAAAGGAAGTCAGGTTTTTCTTTGGAAGGGAGAGTGTTTGCATGTAGATGTTGCAGTCGTGATAGTTACAGCCAGGCAGATAATTGGAAGTATAAGGTCTTGAGTGAAAATGAGACCTCATACTTACAACAGAGAAGTGAAAAGAGCAGGCAGGGGGCAAAAGGTTCTGAGTGTAATGAGACAGCGTAGCAAATTGCTGTGAAATGTGGTAGCTGGCTACATCTGCAGATGGGGAAGAGGGACTACTGCTCAGATGACAGTGTCTATTATTAATTAGTAAGGGGAGGCTCATTTGACAAGCACTTATTCCACTGCATAATTAGTGCTTGAAAAGGTAGCTACTCATTTTAAAAAAGGTGATCATTATATTGTTTAACCCAGTCTTACTGCCTGCATATAGTCCTTTTATAAACTTGTTTCACCTGATTGCTGATTCTGTAGGATTTATGACACATAGGTCAGTCTTGAAGTACTTGTTGAACAGTTTGACATTCTCTAATAACTGATGTCAGAAAAAGACAGAACAAGATTTAGTGCAGACTGGTCAAAGAGAGAGTGTCATGGATGGTCAAACTGACAGCACACGATTTATTCCAAGGCCAAAAGCCAACAACTAAATTGGTTACATAAGACCCTCAAAAGTAAAAGCTTGCCCTTTGCTGTGCTTCAGCAAGGGAAAGTTGTTCCGTTTGTCTACCAAGAAACAGGGGATGCTGCATGTACGTTACTGTGGAGTAGCACACCAGCTTCAGGACTGAACCCTGGCAAATACTGGATTTCCTTCCATTTATCCTTTAAGAGCAAGAACTTTGGGAAGTGGGAAAATGTGGGAATACAGAGAGACCTAGAGGTTGCTGACTTTGTCAGGTACCATTTAGAAATTTGGACGTAGCCAGCTAGGAGTTCTCTGTTCTCTGCAGAAACAATCTGACTGGGGTATTTAAATAGCAGTTAGCTCCCTGTTAAACTTGTCTAAACTTACCGTGTTGAAGATGGTATGATGAATATTATGCTGAATTCACCGAAGGTGTGACAAAACTGCGAGTGAATGCTTAGAAAATGGATATGTGCTGTAGGACATCACTATTTGAATTCTACTTCTTTGGGTTTCTTTTAAGTTAATATTCATGGAGAGAAGTCTAAGAGAGAAGCACAGTTAGGTAGCGGACACCTTTGCAGTGCTTAGATCTTGGTGAACATACAGCTCAGTGGGATGTCTAACAATAAGATGCAACAGCAGTTGTTTTAAAAACAGAAGTCTTGAGGTCTGCAGATGTCCTATGTGTAATGAGAGCTGTGTGCACTCATTGCGTCAATGTCAGGTGCTTGCTTGTGTATGAATTTTTTAGCCAAAAAGTGAAGGTTAGGCTTGACTGTGTGGATGCTGAACAGAAGCTTACCAACACAAACCAGGCTTACACAGCGTAAATGCTGGTATTTAAGGAAGTGGATAGGACCACAGTAAATGAGTTGAAATGCCACTATCCAGAATTGCAGTACAGGCAGTAGCTGATGAGACCATTAAGGGAATCAACACTTGTCTTGTGTTTTTGCTTTGCCCGATTGTAGGTTTTGTTGGTGCAGAGAGCTACTACAGCAATCTCTACAAGGCTTCATTTGAGGACATGGACACCTACCTACAGAAGAAAGAGGAAAAGTTACAGCAGAAGAAAAAGAAAAGGCAGGATCTGCAACATGGTGCAAATGGACAAACAAAAAAGATGAAAACTGAAGAATCATCACTATGATACTCTTTGTTGGCTAACAACTTTTGCCATGCTGAAAGGAACTGATCCGACTGCGGACTGTTTTTAAATGTAAGATGAATTATGGAAGAAGACTGGTTTAACCTTTTGTTCAGATTTGGGTTTTCAGTTAGCATGATAGGCCAATATCCTGCCTGCAGCAGATAATGCATTTACAGTATGCCTAAGCTTCTAGCAGCATGCAGGTGTTAGCGCTTCAGTTCTAGGAATCTCTAATGCATGATATATAAATCCTTGAGATAGTATTTTCCTTGAAACGGGATTTTCTTTCTGCCTACTGTGTTCAGGCTTTCTTCTTCAGGTGGAATTACGCTGATTAAAGTTGATGTGATTTTTTTTTTCTTGTTTGCTTTTTCTGTTAAGCTGTTTAAAAGGCCTATTTGTTAATGTAACTAACTTGGTGTACTTGGCTATGGGAAAGGGAAAGTAGGAAAAAATCTTGCTGAGACATCATCATCTCTGTTTTTACCCTTTACCTTCCTTTTATATGGTAGGGATTCTGTCTAACTTCTAATTAATCGCTTTTCACTTGTGGCATATTTCTATAGGAGGAAGTGTGAAAATAGATTTTTATATCCCAGAAAGTAAAATGTGTCTGTCAACTTTGTGTTACTGGAACGTCCTTCTATTGCAATATGATCCTAGTGTGTCTGTGAACATTATTGGAGAGACCTGTGAGGAAAACTTGGACTGCATTCTGCTTTTTTTTCATGTTGCAATTACCCAAGAAATACATCTTTTTATCAGTAGAAGCCTTATCAGATCACTTGTTGCTTCATCACAGAGCAGAAGATACGCATTCATCTACCAGGCGACATCATGTTTACATGGAATATAATGTACTTCATAAAACCAGGTCTAGGAATCTGTACAATCCATTAAAAGTACTCAGAATTAACCTATGAACCACGAGTAGTTCTCTAGGTCTCTTTACAGCTGTCCTCTGTGGAGTACCTGGACACTTAAACATTCTGTACTCAAATTTTAGGTACTCTAGAAGGCATTGTTGAGATGTAACTCGTTTTGAGAACATCAGGTGTTCAGCAGTGAAGCAGAACTTGCTGCTTATGTCCGCTCAAAATTGCAGTCTTGTCCTTATTGTGTGTCTCAGAGGCCACGAGTCTTTCTCATGCTGTAGGATGTCGCATGGATTTTCATATTCCTTCTGTTTGGAAGCACCCCCTTAAGATTAGAGTGTTGAGTGCATTAGTACTGAGCCAGTGCTTCAGCTCCAGGATCTCATTTTGGTGATTCATTCTAAGTAAAGAACCTGCCTTGACAAAGCTCTCTTTGGACAAAAATTGTGAAGTGTTAGGAGCGGTATTGTCAGTTCTGGTCCTTAAAGTCCTAATTCTGGCAGGAGCTACCTTGACAAGAATGAAATGTGAAGTAGTTTCTATTATGTGTATAGTTACATAATGTAAGAATGCAGTGTCATAGCCACGAAGATTATGATCTTCTGTAGCAATTCAGCCCCCTCTGTTCAATATCTACCTATCAGGGATCTGAAGCATCTTGTTCAGATATCACTGATCAATTGAGTGCTCTTGGATTGCACTAGGTCTTGGACAAAGAAGAAGGGGGTATGTGTGGGTGAGCAGTTCTACCCCTTCAGGTGCAATAATCTTTTATTACAGGGTGCTGAGCTAAACAGACCTGACTTTACATAAATGGAGCAGATGCTTTTGAGCTGACTTTCTGTCTTTCAAGAGACTGTCTGAACCACCAGGCTGGCCTGGTGGAGTGACTTATTGGATCTCATGACAAAGATCTAGCCTGATATGAGG
>JBCJKH010064942.1:0-18392 GCA_039877255.1 Loriculus beryllinus
ACTCTTACTGTGAAGCTTAAATTATTTTTTTTTTATTTTTAAGGTGGATAATCATGAGAATGGCTACTTTCTTGTCAACAGATGTAACAATTAGAGGAAGGACTTTGTATTTATTCCTCTCCTGTCGTGTTTTAGATTGCCCTTTAGAGTTTTCTAGCTCTTCAGTTGATACCCCCTACACCCCACCCCCCCGTGTTGAAAACAGTTTCTACAGGGCATGAAAAACAGGTTTAAGTTTAGGTAATGCTTCTCTGGAAATAAATTTCTAAATGACTGTAAGAAAAGCAGTTTTTAGAGTTATTCTGTTTTGGAATGCAGCTATTTGTGGGTTTGGAAAAAAGGCAGACCAACCCACTCCAGTGGGCTACTGCTTAGTACATGATAATGATAATAATAATAATAATAATAATAATAATAATGTGAAGGGTTTTTTTTTTTTTTGTATAGGCTTCTCCTTAGATTGCCTGCTAAAGAAGCTTACCTTAAATGTCACAGCTGCCTTTTTGAAGTCAACTTGTGTAAGGATATCCTTGCCTTCTTTACATAATTGGTACTAGGGGTGGTGTAGATACTATAACTGATGGGAAAGGGTTCCTAGTTTCAGGAGAACCTGTGTGACCTGTGTAATCAATGCCATTTGTTTAAACATGCATACTCTGAAGTGAAATTGTAAATGACAGACCTTCTTAGCATTCAAGTGCTCACCAGCTATGAGGAGTTATTTCCTGTAGGGGTTGGGAAATGGTGTTCTCTGCCAGAATGGGTAGGCTGGTACTCTGGAGAGGAGGTTTGCTGAGTCAAAATGGGTGGGTACAGAGATTGAGAATTTCCTTCCAGGGTCAGAAGACAGAGAGACTAAGAGAGCTGCAGACATCCTAAGGCATCACTCTGTTAGTGATTTGGGATAAATTATGGAGAGAGGAATTTTTGTTAGTATGTTCCGGAGGAAGGCTGGTTGAAGAGGAAGCCTCACATGGCTGCGTACTACTGACTGGAGACTTCTCCCTTCCTGTCTTAGGTGTGGCTTGACAGCTATTCTAAGGTAATAAGGAAACATGCTGATTTCTTTTCTTCCCCAGCCCATACTGCTCCTTTTATATGGGCGTGTGTGCATACATGTTTTTCTTATATTCTGCAGGCAGTGGAGGAGAACTGCATACAGCTGTATGGAGTGCAGTGTTGATAGTTTGGGATCTTGACCAGATAACTAGGTTTATAGAGCTTCCTGTGGCTTTGTTGGCGTTTTACTGAGTGTCTGATAGTTAATTTTCCTTTTAAGTAGCAAGACAAGGATGTAGAAATAGACACAAGCTAGGAAATGGTGGTTTATTGGTTTAAAAAGGGATGAAAAGCTTGGTTGTACCAAAAAAAAAAAAAAAAAAAGCTGTTGGGCTGTAATACCTGGAAGAATGCAGCTTAGTGACTCCTGATTTTCTTCCCTTTGAGAATCTTTACTGGAAATGGCTCATGAGCAGAATGATAAAATACCTCAAATCCTACTCATCTGCCATGTTGTCATGCTGTGTTGGTAAACTCTCTCACTATAATCCTGTGTGGTTTCTCAGCTGTCTGAGCAGTTTTGCAGCGTGGCTAGCAGGGCTTTGTCCTGAGGAATCTGCACTTATGTTCAGTGTCAGTGATGTGTGCGTTTCCATGACCATGGTGTGAAGTGTTCTATAATCTGGGGGGCCCAGACTGCTACAAAAATATGGGCTTAGTGCATATCTGACTCCTCACGGGACGTCTTGCATCTCAGCTACGTACAAACCGAGTTCTGAGAAAAAGATCAGTGACACTTGTCAAAAAGGAATTAATTTTGTAAAGTTTACATCTGTGCTCTTACATGTGAAGTAACAGTAGTTTCACTAAGGATTGAATGACTGCCTTAAAAGACATTTTTATAACAAGTATCTCAAAAAGTTTTCTTGGAAATTGAAATTTCAATTGTAAACTTTATAGAACAAACATGAATGGTTTCTCTCTGAAAAGAGAAAGTTTCAGATACTCAAATGATTAAAATGTTTTGTTATTTTCTATTGTCTATTCCAAGTGGAGTTTTGGATTTATAATAGTTTGTGAAAGTGTTGTGTGGGTTTTTTCCTTGTTTTTAACTGTTGCACTGAGGTAAAAATACTGGTTGAATGTTTTCTTGTCTGACCAAAATGCAGTGGTTTTGTTTCTTTTTTCCTCTCAGATGTAACACTTTCAAACTTGCCTATCCAGTCCCGCTGCCCAGTGCGGCGTGTATACCCCCACCAGCTCACTCTGAGTGCTTGTTACAAGCAAGCATCCGTGCGGTATGACCGGTGCTCTGGGTTGTTACACATTAACTGGCAGCTGAAATATGGTATTCCTGTGCTTACAAACAATTGTTCCCTACTTGAACTGTGTCTTTCAAACACAAAGTAACACCTTTCACAGCAGACTGTTTTCACAGGAGCGGGGCGAGGGAAACAAGCTGTTAGTGACTATCCTCATGAATAATCTGGCGGACTGCCCAAGCAGCTCGAATTGCCATCGGGTGGGAAAATGCATCCAAGAGTGATCTGTTAAGGAATGTGCTCTTAACTGTGCTGTATTGTAGACACAAGATGTAGATGCAAGACGCCCCCCTCCCCCGGCTGGGCATTAAGATTTTAGTGCCTGGTGAGGTTTGGCCTCAGTTGAAAGGCCCTCTTAGTGGTTTTTCCTTTCGATTTGCTTGCAAATGAGCCACTAAATTAATGTTATTTTTGGCAGATTAAGAGTTAAAAAGCATCAAGAATAAAAACTGTGTGAAAGATGCTGTTTTCAAATAAGGCAGCTGTGGCTGTCACAGTCACTTTTCTGTTAACTGAAAAGTTTGTCGTGGGCTAGCTTTGTTCCATGGGAGAATAAATCTGCTTGATAGTTGTCTATAACTGTAGTTGTCTTTTGATTTTCACCTTACGTCCAGTGGTACATTTCTGAGAATCCGTGATCTACACGGATGAGAGTGAAGCAGCCTTGCAAGTTGTCACCTATTGTTGGAGGTGTCAAAGTGCACAGATAGTTTACAGTGAAATTGTTTTTACACATATTATTTAATACACGATGCAAACAGCACAGATTCCCTTTTCAGGAATGTGCCGAAGTGACAGTGCTCTGTTCCCAGAACAGCTTTCACCAGGAATTTGATTATGCTTAGATTTACGGGAGGGACCAGATGCTCTCACACTAAAACTCAAAAAATGGAAAGAGAAAGAACCACATAGAGAAACTGGGTCCAGGCACTAATGGAAACTCTGAACAATGCCAGCAGTTCTAGTTTAGCTTATTACAAGCTTTCGTTTCTCGTTTTAGTTTCAAAATAAGCCCTTAGTAATACAGTCTTGCCTTAAAACTTACATTGAAAAACCCGAGGGTGGGCTCTGCAGGGTTCTGCTGTGCCACAAGAGGGCAGTTTTGGTGCCAGCTGTACAGCTACTAAGGAATAAATGTGCTTTTAAATGTCTCACTTTGGGTGAATTAATCTTGGAAAACAGAATTGGAATGATACATTATTTCTCCAAGCTCCATAGTTTCATAATGAAGAAAGTTTGAGATCTTGGTTTTCGTAGTTTACATGGAATTGTTGAATGAGTGTTGTAATTACATAAAGCCTGAGAATTCATAACAGAGTTGTGTTAGATTCAGTTTTTATGTATGGTGAAGTTTATATAAGTGGTCTGCATAGTATTGATTGCAAGGAATTAAGTTGGACATTGAAGAAAATAGGATGCAAAGCTGTTTTCCTTTTAGAACCAGTAACTGAATGTGGTTCAGTGTGAAAGATTGTGATTATAAGAACAGTTTATCCTTTTGTTCTGTTTATATGAAATACGGGACTAATGAAACTAGGTGAAATGTACTGTAAGTACTGCAACATAAAGTACTTTAAATAGTGCAAGATATCATCATGCTATTTTGTGGAGTTTGCATTTTATCACTGAAGTTCAGTGATACTGTACATGGGAGAAAAAAACATGCATAGTAAGTTTAACCTGCTGTTTAATTCAGATGCCCACCCTTTGTAGTGAGGCAAGCCACAGTTTCAATAAGCCCTAAAAGACCTATCTATGCCGGTTGCTTCCTCCTTGTATATGAGGATGTCTGCATGAGATTGCTTCATCACAAGCGCCTGGAACATGCATGTACCTGTAACCTGTGAGTGCATATCCTCTTACACAACACGGAGGCGTCCTCCAGCGTGGGCTTTTCTCAGGTGAGAGGCTACATTCATGTACTTCAGTTGTTTATCTTGATTCTGAAACTTGTCATGTGATAAGGGGGCTGTTTACTCATGAAAGAGAGTTGCAGGAGCAGAATGCCAGAAGAGTTTATCCAAGTTCGAATACGCCTGCCTTTGAGCATTCCTCAGGAAATATGGCTGCAAGGAACAGCATATAAACCAGTTGAATTGTTCTGGCAGGTTCAGTTTGTTATGCCAGCTCAACTAATCTTCAGGGGCTTTCCAATCTCACTGAACACAAAACATAATTGTGGTAGGATTTTGTTTGTTTGTTAATTTTGTAGATTGTGGCAATTTAAGCTCATGCTGTTAGATTGGTGGGGCAAACTTGGGATGAGGAAATTAACAAATACTAGAAAAACAACATAGAGAATTTGGAAAGTTGATGAAAAAATTCTATTGCAGCAAAATTTGGTTAGATGGTTTCAATGTAATCTGTTCTCCACCAAATTCACATTTAAAATAAAAAAAAACCCCAACATTTCTTTAATAATCAACCCATGCATTATTAGCTTCAGAGGTAATATCAGGTCTCTGCCTGTAAAAGCTGAAGTTATGGAAATAACTTTAGCTTTATTTACTTCAGTCACTTGGCATTTTTTGCTGTTGTGTTAACATATTAAAATACTCCAATTCATAAATAAAATTGCACTGAAATTGTGTCTTTAAAAGTCAGCAGTATGCTGTGCATTAGGAAAACAGACAACTGTGTTTTTATCATTTGGTTCTGCATCATGTCTGCATGATAATGTGAAGGATGGTTGAAGCCTTCTGAATGCTTTATGTGGAGGCGTATGGTGACACCAATAATTTTTGTACATCAATTAAATAATGGGGATGCTTGTTTTTAGTAATGCTATTCATTTGGATTTGGCATGGTTTGTACTGGGAAACATTAATTCTGCTGATGTAGTTTTCCATTGGGAATGTTAGAAACTGTGTTGTATATTTTCCCTGAGATTTATGTGCTTTTGCATATGATGTACGTGGTTTTGAGGCTGGCTTACCAATAATCAGATTACTTCATTGCCTTTTTTTTTTTTTCCCCTTAAAAGAAAATGTACCTCACTGGCTTTTTTTAAAAAAAAAAGTTTGTGTGAACACTGTTGTAATGTGTGTGCTTTGAAAGAGGAGGGGGCAAACCTGAATGGTTTTTGTTGTGTTTTTTCCTTTTTGGGACACAATTCTGCAGTACTCCTTCATTTGAGGTCGTTAAAGAATTTTAATCTTTTTGCAATAAGAAGGTGCAAGTGCTGGTAACTCCTGCTGTTTACCCTTAAGGAAGAGGGTTTCAGTTGTTAGAGTTTATTAACACTAGAATGGCAATAAAAGCATTTTACTAGTGTTTATTTTTAAACCTTTCTAGCTTGTTTTTTGCATAGAAATGCAAAAATAGCTAGTTCCAAACTGAAGCTCTATTTTTTTCACAGTGTTAGGGGCAACAATCAAAAATGTAGAAAATTGCTGAGGATTTGGGGTTATACCTGCTTGTAGACAGGTTCTGTTAAGTGAATAAAGGCCAAGTATTTGCAGTCTTTGGCTAGCCCTTGGATTTATAAGGCATGTTCATATAAAAAGTACTGTCATAATTGGCACCAAGTAATTACTGTTTTGAAAGTCTTAATTGAGGTTTGGATTGGATTACTCGTGGAATCTCTGTTGTTTTCCTCTATAAATTCTGCTATAAATTGGTGTTCAACTGCAGGGGAAGCTGGTAGAAATCCAAAAGTATACACCTCTGCAAGAGACATACTTGCCTGCAGATACATACATGACTTGGAATTCGTATTGCCAGTAAAACACTTTTGAAAAACCCTTCTGTCCTAAATCTAGAGTCTAGGAAGCATGACAGGTTTTGCTAGCTGTATTTAAAAACAAGCATACCCTCCCTCTTCCCACACATGCACGTGTAGAAATGACAGAACTTAACATTTGCATCAGCATAGAACTATGGAAATTGTCTCCATACTCAAGGAAAACCCATGCAGGTCAGAAGTCATGTTTTGGATGGTAAGCTTTTACAAAGATGTTGCTAGTATAGTAAATATTTCCAGTGGAGAGACCTCTCCAGCAAATCAAGCAGTAGATTATGGGGAAGTTCCATTAAAACTTCATGGTTACCACAAATTAGTAAAGCTCTTGGATGGTATGATAAAGCTCCTTTTGTAGTGTAAAGTATTTGCAGTCAGCCTTATTCAGACAACACAATGATTGCTTTTGTTTGCATGTGTAATGTAAATGGCACTTTTCAAGTAAAGATGTTTAACTTCTAGTGCTTTCAGAATAGCTTTGGAAAATAATATCTTCAGCTATAATGGTGGATTATTGAATAGATTGTAATCTACAGACTGGATATTTTTCATAATAGAGAATTTAATATCATAACTTCTATAGAAAAAACATTTGTTTGAATCATCTTAAGTCATACATGTTTTTTTTAATGTTTTTGAACTGTTAGAACAGTGAATGGTGTGTATATGTGCTGCCCAAGAAATTTTTACTTGTTTGCACTTTGTAACAGAAGAGGGAAATAATTGTGGAGGGCTGTGTGCACAATGTGAGTGACTCTTCCTAAACATAAGATGTTTGGACATGAGCTTGTCCAAGAAATTGTTATGAGATTGTTGGGCTGTTTACAGGTCTATGAATGAGTAAACATTAATCTCCACTTCACTGTTACAGTTGCTGTATTGCTTGGCATTGAAAAGAAATACAGTAGTGATTAAAACAAACAATATAGCATTATAGGATATAAGTAGAACGTGTCTACTTTGTGGCTTAAAGCTGGGGCCAAATGCTTAATTTGGCCACAATGCACATATTCTTACTTGCAGTGCTTTTTAATATGTCATATGCTGACATTCTGTTGTGGACAAAATTAGTGTAGAGAGCACAGTACTTAACCATGGGCATCATACTTCTGAAAAATCCTCTATGTGTGGGGGTTCCTCGATATCCAGGGTTTTGAAAAGGAGAAAGATATTTAAGCTGGAGAAAATATCTGTTTGACTGTAACTAGGTATTTTTTGTGTGTATTCCTTAAATACACAAATGGCTTGCAATTTCCACACTTGAAGTAATAGAACAAAACCAAAACTAGTAGTAACACCATATATATGAAAGCTTTGCTTCTTTATAAATTCTCTCCTATGAATACTTAATAACTAGGAGAATAATAAAGTTATTAAAACCAACAAAAGTTGTTTTTTGTATGACTTAGGACACATAGTTGTTTTTTTCAACTTTATCTATGAGGGTGATGAGGTGCTGGCACAGGTTGCCAAATGAAGTGGTGAATGCTTCATCCCTGGCAGTGTTCAAGGCCAGGCTGGGCAGAGCCTTGAGCAACATGGTCTAGTGTGAGGTGCCTCTGCCCATGGCAGGAGGTTGAAACTAGATGATCTTAAGGTCCTTTCTAGCCCTAACCATTCTATGTATCTATGATCTCCACATTATTTATTATATTTAGTACAAATACAATAGATAACCAGCACAAAATAAGATGTCTGTACTGTCCATATGCTAGTTATATACACTGTTACAGATGTGGACAGTTGTGTTTACTGTCCTGTTTCCCTTATGGTTATTGTGGGAGGGCAAATCTTGACATATAGTAGGTAATGTCTGGATTTGTTAATGAATATAAACATTATTTAGTGATGATTCAGCTGGTGACCTTGAGTACCTTTTTACAAAATAAGATTTCTTTAGCAGTTAATGTTCAAACTTGTTACTCATTTTGAGGCATTGATTTAGGCCTTAGGTTTTTAAGCTAAATAATTAAATTAGTTAGTAGATTATTGCTTCACAGTTTTGAATGTTATCAGAGTTGGGCTTCTGTCAGTACTTAAACCTACCAAATTTATATAGCTAAGCTACTCAAAGTAAGAAAGTAGTTCTTGTTTATTTCTGAAAGAACATAATAACCGTATGTTTTTCTTAGGTAATTAGATCCTAGTCTAAAACTTTGTAGAAAGATAGTGTGTTGGTTTTGGTTTTGTATACATGCATTTAACTTTTTGTCGAAGACTTAGATAAACTACCTTACTATGGCTTAGATTAGTATGCCTTATGGTAGTACTGATCTTCATCTTTGTCCTGTCTTACCTCTTTTACTGTCACTGTAGTATACTTGTTGCTTTGCACATTAGAATTTGGTAGGTCTGTGTAATTGTTACAGTAGCTGAGATTTTGTGTGCCCATAAATTTAGTTGCATCATGTGAATATAATTAACTCTAATTATGTGTGCCTCAAAAGTTCCATTCAGTTATCTGAGTTGTAATCAGCTGAAAAATTAGTGGAGGTAGTGTGTTCACCAGCTACACAGAAGAAATGTAGGAATGTGTAAACACTGATATGAGTGATATTGACAAGTGCTGGACCTCAGTTGCCTGCGTTGAATAGTCCTCCAGGACAAGAAAATCAAGAATTGAACAAAGATGGAATAGTATCAAGTCACAACAGCGTAGAGGGCACTACGCGTAGAGGGAAACACATGGGAAAATGTTACAGTGTAAAGGAGCAGGATATTTTATAGCATTTCTTCTTATTAATTCTGTAGCTATGGATGTGTTCATTGCACTTCTAAAATGATTGCTGAAGTACTCATCTCTTCACCACACTTCTGAGATCCACAACCCTTCTCTCTAGTGAGTCCTCCTTGCATATGTTTTTCCAGAATGTGCGTCATCCTTTCTGATGGATTTCTTACCAAGTTACCCATAAACAGTGAGTATTAGCAAATAAATGTGAAGATAGGAGGCAAAAATTGTGTGGGGGAGAGAGGAAAACCTTGAAGAACCATGTTTACTTGCATACTAATAAATTAGCGTATTCAGATGATACACTGAATGATAATTAAAGGCTTTAATTTGTAATCTTTAAATCTCATGCATTGACTTTTTCCAGAAACTGTTTCTGTTATCTGAGGTAAGCTCACAGTATCTGTCCTTTCTTTGTATGGACTTTAAACAATAGTCTTTCAAGTATGCAGAGTGTGCTGACAGTTGTGAGAAACTGGGAACGCTTGACTGTCAAGAGTTCTGCATTGTAGAACAGAGTATTTTTTAAAGGAAATATGATTTCTGGTCTATATAGAAAATATTGTACTTTAACATAGCCAAACATCTCGATAAAGAATTAAGTTTTCAAGCTACGTGGAAATTGTAGCAAAGTCTGTGGTTGCCAGTGCAGTTCTGTTTTTAATTTGAAAAGGTCAAGAATAGGTGAATAAGGGACAGAAAGATATTTGGGGAACTGTCTTAAAGCCAACATTTTTCTATTTTTAATTAAGCTTTGAGCAGCTCATTTATGCTTGTTATGTGTTTGCATGCATCTCTGTCGGGAAACATCAAGTGAAAGTGGGAGCTATATAGAGTAGGATTTATTATCAGGCAGAGTATTTGTTCTTCTCTATTTGCTTCTTGTTTGGCCACCTACCCCATCCTCTCCCTCCTCTTTCAGATTCCTTTTCTCTCTCTCCCCGCCAGATTTTTTTGATTAATAATGTGTTAAACAATGCCATTCCAAACTAGGTATATTTAGACATCCTTTCCTTCAGTGTGGTGACAAATGTTTTGGGGTTCTTTGTGTTGTGGGTTTTTTTTTTTTCCTTACAGTTTGAACCAACTCTAATTATTTGAGGTGACTTTGTTGCAGATACAATCAAATACTCAGATTATAATTCATTGTCCTCCTCCAATGTGTATTTGGAAGTTACACAATGTGTAATGCCTTCTTTTTTTAAAATTCTTTCCAAATTGGAGTCCTGCTATGCCAGGACTACTGTACTCTCTGCTGATCTAGCACGAGCTGCCGTGCTGCCTTAGAAAATGGACGAATGTTCCTTGGCATTTTGAGTTTTCAGATTTGGCATAGATAGTTCTAATGGTGTCCCCTTCGTTTATGTTCTTGGATGTTACTAACATAGTCTGATCCTGAAGACTCTAATTTAAACAGAAGGTAACGGAAGAAAAGCATTTCTTGGGCAACTTCATCTATCTTAAAGTTGACATCTAAAGCGTTGTCTTTCTTAAATTCATGTTACTATTTCAAAGTGGATGGTTGCTTCTTTGTTGTTACATTTCAAGGGGTTTGCTCATTTACTTGTGATAGTGTCTGCGATAATCAAAGTTTTGATTCTGAATAGAGCCTGAACACAGATTCAGATATTGTGCTGGTTTTCAGTGTTCAGTTTGGCGCTAAAACATATTCTGCCTGTAAGCTGTTCAACAAAGTCTCTAATTTTGCTTCTCATTTGTGACAGTAGCTGCTATGAGCTTTCAGATTCCAAACAGCTAATAAAACACTGTCAGTGGCAGCATCTAAGTGAAAGACAACTGGAGTTATTAAAGTCAGAATAAAGCATTAAGGTTACTACAGTACCTATTTTGGAAGTTACATTATTAAAAGATGCTTCCTCATTTTTTCCTTCAATAGTTGTCTTTGTTTACCTTTTTCAAGTTATAAAAGTACGGGGAAAAGAACCAAGACTTTTGAAAGCAACTGACCTTGGGTAGTTTTGTACTTTTGTCTTCTATTTGGTACCATTTCCCAAGTCCACTCCCCACACCTCATCCTAGGTGTGTGCATTGTGTATTCTGAGAAGTTTTAAATGGTGCCCTGTAAAGGTTCTTCTTGCTTCTTAAAATTTCCAATTAATTTGTTTCTTAGGTTACTGTTTTTGTTAGGGGGCTATTATTTGCTGTTGAAGTAGTTGTTGCCACCAGACAGTGGGCTACTTATATGCAGTGTATGGGAGTGGAGGAGTCAAAGGAATTTACATGTGCCCATTTCTGAGCATTTCTGTAGAAACAAAGGACAAGAAAAATAGATGATGTGCTTTCACCACTCCAGGTCATTAAAGGTCTAATCTGAAGCTTGCAGGTTTTAGTGAGTTTTTGATTACGGCATGACTGAATTAGAGGCCAATTAATTCAGCCTTTTCAGTTTCATTAGAAGAAAAAGTTGTGAAGTCCTATCCTGATTGCTGTGAAATGAGAGGAACATGAATAGACAACCCAATTTTCAGAAAGGGCTTAAATTAATCTAAAAATGAGCTGTTAGTGGAAGGGATGCTAACATTTCTGCTGTATCTTTGCAGCCCTTTCCTGACCAGTCCTGGAACACTTTTTTTAGCAGTGCAATGCTCCAGCTCACTTCTCTGATCTAGCTGAAATACACATCCTATAGGAGACTGATTTCAGCTGAGTAACTTGCCCTTCACTTTTCTGCATGGCTGCACAAGCACCAGTGCTGGTACAGAGGAAGCATTGGGAAGGCAGGAAGTGGGATTGTTCCTTTCAGGAGCAATGGGATTTTAGTTGGACTTAAGCTCTTCAGAAAAGTATACATTCAGTGGAATTGCATGACAGATAGGAATAAGTAGAGCACATATTAGTGATTTAGACCTCCCAGGAGATTAGACATTCCTTGAGACAGCTGTCCTTTAAGAGTTTGGTTTATATACTTCCCAGCTGAAGTAATTTATTTTATGTTGATTTTTTTTTTACATTCACTTACTTGAAATACCTCTTACCTAACCTTTGCTTTTTATGCCTGTCACATCTCTGAGCAGAGCTAAAATAGCTCCAGTCAAATAAAAACAATATGTAATTAAATAGTTTTATCTGTGAAAGCTTACTTTGGATTTCATGTGAATTTTGAAATTAAGTTATTATACCAAAACTCCTTTGACAGAGAGAGGAAAAGTTAGCAATTTACTAAATGACACCTATGTTGGTGTAATTGGAAGAACATTAAGCTTTTGTTTTAAAAAATGGGCGCTTAACAAATGCTTATAGACTATGTCCTATGGAGTTCTGAATACAGATATTTATGCATGCTTTTAATGTAATTTAGGCTTTAAAGTACCATTTATGGAGTCTGCGTATTATATAAGGATATATGGACACCCAGGCTAGATCACTGATATGTTCTGTTACATATTTATGGGACAGTGACTTCCCCGGGGACATGTGATAGTGTTTGGCACTTGGTTTGTTTTGCTACCCTATAAGATTGGGACACTTGAGTGAATTTGCAAATACTAAGCCATTGCTTTGGTGCATGGAGAGTTAGTTACTTTTGTAAAAAACTGGGTATTTTTGTACTTTTTTCCAAACAAGGAGTACAAAGGAGCATTCAAATCTGCAGCTGTGGTGGGAGGCTGCGGTTTCTACAGGGACACCACGTACATTCCGTCTCATGGAATGCACTTGGTGTGACATTTAACAAAATGTTTTGCTTAACAGCTTCAAGAAAGACTGTCTTAATTGTAAAGATGTATGCAATGGGAACACTTCCTGCAAGATGACATGCCTATCCTACTGTTCAGCAGGGGACATTTATTGCCAAGGTAGAGAATGGGACTGTGGTGCTGGAGGGTGTTCTTGAAGTATCTGTGGTTTAAACCAAACAAAAGGAGGCATGCTCCCATGCATCCCAGAAAGCAGAAAGATTACCTGGCCATATATAGTTCCTGGTGAACAAATTGAAATGATTCAATTAAATAAGTAAGATGAATTGTTTATTGTTTGTCAAATGTTTATGTAGTCATGTTGAAAACTGCAGCTAATATGCAATCTTCTACTGTCTGCTTTTTATGCTAATATGGTGTTATTTGCAAAGGTCTAGGAAGAATGCCTGTTACTGGACTTATTGATCTTTGTTGTATTGGCTGGCTGCAAAACACTTCTGTAAATGACAAATCAAACTGATATTTCCAACTTGAGGTGGTGAATTTGGATGTTGTCCTATTTCTTAATGAAATCCAACAAAGAGCATAGGCATTGTGAATTGTTGGGTTTTGTTGTTTTGTTTAGTTGCTTGTTTTTGTTATAACAAACCTTACAAAAATATTTGTTAACCTGTAACAGTTGTTTGACAAAGTGTGTCTATTTTCGTGGTTTTGGGAAGAGGGAGAGTTGATTACAGTAACTTCTTATTTCCAGAACGGAGCTATATGGGTAGTATGTGATAGTAATTATGGCAATTATGTAATCACTGAGAGATAATTACAAATTTAAGCTCCAGTGTATCAGTTGTGAGGATTTCTAGGTAGCAGAGTACTGTTTAATATACAAGTAAAAAATTTTATAGGAGTGATGGATTTCCTAAGAGTCTGCCTGTCGTGCACTCTATTATCTGCATTTCTTCCTCACTGGAAACATCAGATGATATTTAAAGCAAGATGACAATTGGTTTAGGTGTCTCTATTTTGATGAGGGGCTAGAATTTTCAATATTACAAAAACAGTACAAAAGAATTTAATAAAACTACAGAAACAAACAAGATAATAAAAATTAAACAAAATATTTTCAGAAATGGCAGTCAGGAAGAATTTAAGAATTGATGTTTAAAAATGTATTTTAAAGAATGCATGTTTAAGCAAAGAAAATTACTTGATGAATCTGTAGGATACAGTGGTGTGTGGTTATATCCAGAGTTCATGAGTATTCCTGAGACACTGGGAGAACAGCAATACTGAAATAAAATGTAATGTAAAAAATTCTTATCCAAGCCAGTTTTAGAGCAATATTCTATATTTTTAAAGTAGAAATACCTTACAAATCTTCATACTTCAAGGAGCCAAATGTTTGTACCTTTCTCAGATAGGCAATGATTCTGTGTGATTCTACTTTTGCTTTTTTACCTTTGTTAAAGCTTCATTTTTATTCCTAATGGGAACACTCAGCTTCTTGAAAGTAATGCAGGTGTGCTACTCTTCTGGAGAGTGCAGCCAAAGAGTTCTGTGTGTGAGCAGGGTCTTTTTGGAAACCACAGAAGCTGAACCTTGTTGAAACTGACTTTTGTCAGACCTGTTTCCTGGTGATAGGGAAAAAGAACTTAGACTTGGCAAAATATATTGAGGCTTTCATAGTTGTTTTTGTCAGCTTGTGCTTTTCTGCAACAGCATGTCAGTCCTTATTAGTGAACGACCTTATTTTGATTCACTAGTTCATGGTTTGGAGACAAGGGCTATCTGTTCCTTTTTTTTCTGTTTTCGTGGTACTGCTTGTTCTAGAAAAGTTAAAATGTGTGTAATAATATCTTGGTGTAGATTCTGTCTTTCGCTGTTTGTTTTCTGCATTTCCCTGTTGTAAGGTAGGGAAGAGGTCAAGATCTAGAATGAAAATTGTGTAATAAATAAATTGTGTTTACTTTCTCCACCCAGGCCCATAGGTCCCTTTGTACAAAGCTTTTTTCCAGCCAGTTGGCCTCCAGTCTTTACTGCTGTATTGGCTTATTCTGTCCCAGGTGAATGAGCCTGCATCTGTTCTGGCTCAATGTCATGATCAACATGGTCAGCATATCTCCCGGGCCTGTCAAGAGCCTTCCAAATTGCAGCTTTGCCCTTCAGTCTAGTGTTGTTTAAAACTGATTTTTGTAGTAATTTTAGATGGTTTATTAAGCATGGCTTTTGGTGAGCTTTTGCATTGATTTTCTCTTTAGTTATGTGTTATGAAGAATGGCTGTAACTAAGTGTGGTAAATTGACAGCCTTAAAGGCAAGCCTAAATTTTAGCATCTTATTGCACTAGTGGACAAAGTGCTCATCTATTCTGTCTCAATTTGCTTACATAATATAGTATAAGTGTGGAACTTTGTAAATTGGACAGAGAAGCTGAGTGCTTGGTGTATAGGACTTTTTGGTGTGTATGTGTTGAAAGAATGGTAGAGGGCTCTGTAAGACTGTAAGAGATTTGCTGAAATCTTCATTGTTCATTATGCTTTTCTGTGTGCTTTTCTGTGAATGTGTATGTAAGTAAATACTTAAACTTTCAAAAAAGGCCTCTATTTTTTTTTTTATTTTTTTTTTCTAATTGAACCACTGTTATTGAAGAACTCTCTTACTGTCAGTGATGCTATAGCAAAACTTCAAGCCAAGTTAGAAATGCTGGTGCAGGCACCTGTGATTCTCTTGCTCTAATTACTCTTCAAGACTTGACTACTTGGCTCAACTGCTTAGTTGCATATGTGTGTGTTTTGATCTTCATTGTGAAGGACTACAACAGCTTTGTGAGAAAATCACCAAATAGGCTTTGTTTGTGCACAAAGTTTACTTGAATAGAAGTTCTTGCACTGCTTATGCCTGCAGTTTACATGGCTTGTTCATTTTTGCCAGGTTATCTAGTAAATTAAGGGAATGGAAATGGGGGGTGCATAGAGCAGTTGAGAAACAGTACAGCCAAAAAAAATGTTCTTGTTTTATGGAAATTCACTTTGAGTTTGAGTCTGTAGAAGGTCAAATTTTGATTCTGATTTTTTTTTTTTTGGGGGGGGAAATGTAAAAAGAACACACACAAAAAATGGTTAAGGTTTAAGAGTTATGAAAATCTTCTAAGTAAAATGCAAAAAAAAGGAGGATTTTAAAAATAGCATATTTGTGGACCTTCTTATAATTTTTCTGTGAAGTACTGAACAATGCCTGGAATGTATATTTCTCAAGTAGAATTGCGTAATGATTTCTAGATTTACTGGCTCTTACTCTCTATTTATACCCACATATTTATATCTGTTTCCTGAGTCTGTTCAGAAACTGGTTTTTTATCTCTAACTATAAATATCAGGAACATCTTTATGAGATGGTAGCAGGCATTCTTAAGTCCTTACATGGTTCCAAGAACTGGGGTTTTATAAAGTTGGATAAATATCACTTCTGTTTGCAAATGGGAGCAGTTTACTAACTGCCAAAACCTTTTAGTTGCATTAAAGGCACGGGTGGCCCAAAATATTGTAAATGTGTATATCCCTGACTAATACTTCTATACATTAATCTTCTTGCTGAAGTGCTAATGAGCGAGCGCCTGTTAAGTCAAATATATTTTAATGTGATTGTTCTTGTCAGCTATTCTTAGGCCAAATCTGCTGCTTATATTGATTGGTTAAAATATATATTAATATTTAGCATAATATTTATTTCTAGCATAGGTAAAAGCTTAGTGAATCTATTCTCTTTTCCCCCCACATTTGACAAATGCATACATGAGAAAATTCATGCATGTCAAGGATTGTGCTTAGGTGCTTTGAGACTTGAAGGGGCTGTATAAGCACTACTCTCTACCATGCAAGTATAGTGTTCACAAGCCTTCACTGTCATCTTCAGTCAGCCAGGAGAGGTGATTCTGCATTGTGAGAATGGTTTAGTGTGGGGTATCCCTGCTTATGGCAAGGGGGCTGGAACGAGATGATCTTAAGGTCCTTTCCAACCCTAACTATTCTATGATTTTATGATTAAACATTGGAGTAGGTTGCTTAGAGGAGGGGTCAAATCTCGCCTGCTGGAAGTATTCAAGTCTTAGTTTGGATGACCCTGGATCACCTAATCTAAGGTCTTGCTTTCAGCACAAGATTGGACCAGATAATTGCCTGAAACCCCTTCCAGTCTAGGCTTTTCTATGTCTCTATGATTTTTAGCTGGGAAGGGCTTACACACCAAAGTCTTCCTCGGATTAGTTAGAGGCAAGATTTTGGGTATTGCTAGTTGTCCTTTGATGGATGAAGCAGGGTTTTCTTCTTTTCTCTAGATATAGTTTGATCATTTGAAGCTTTTAACATCCTTTTCTCAGCAAGTCAGGCATCCTGACCCCATATGGGTTGAACTGCAACAAAATAGGGTTTATACTTTTGGGATAATTTAATGATTCTAGAAGAAATGGTGGTTCTTCACATTCTGGACTTAGGATCAAATCAGAAGAAGGTATATTCTTAATGAAATTGTGAATAGTTGAGGCCCTACTTTACCCGACATAAGATGCATCTTGTTGGAGAGGCAGAAGGAGGAGATTCTAGTACTGTTGCTGGAACCAGATTGATGAAGGCAGGAATTTAGGTCAGATTCCTTTGCTGGACTGAAGGTACCACAGGCGGAAGATGATAATACCATGTATGTTAATTAATTAAAAAAAAAGTTATTTCCTAGCTGAGGAAAACATCATGAGCTGTCTGAGGCATCCAGCTAGACAGATCTTGAACTGTCTTGATCCAAGATACATACATTGCCTGATTAGTAGCAGTATGTGTAAGAAGACTATTGTGGACATAAAGTAATTGTTTTCAGAATTGAAACAGTTTTTAAGTATTACATAATGCAATGCCTTCATGACATGGGAAAACTGTATTTTTGTCTGCAAACTAAAATGGAAGGTTTAAAGAATTTGCTGACCTCTGTTCTACAATAATGCTTGTTAGCTCCTGCTTACTGCTTATTTGAAGGGCAGTTTAAGAAAAAAAGAGAAAAAAAAATGAAAAAAGAGTTAAATCTTAGTTTGCATAGTAGCTTAGCGTGGTAAACTTGTAACAAATTATCTTCCAGTATGCCGCAGATCAAAGACTTCTTTTGAATAGTCTTGATTCAGAAGTTTCAAAGTTCACAGGTCGTATTTTCACAATTGGAGAAGCTTTCAGGCTTGAGAGATATAGAAGAATCCAAAATACTTATTGATACTTACAAACGGCCATGGATTCTTTACATGAACATTGTTATGAAATACTAATAAAAATATGAATTAACTTTTATTTCTAGTTTTCCCAGACAATGGGCTGGTGTCTGCAAACAGGTATTGACTCGATCATGTAATTTTCACCACATCATTTAAACTACCTTATGGACTGAATAATCTGCATCTGTTTCTTTCTGTGTGTTTGCAGTTTGTTTTCTTCTTTTTTCCTGTACCTACTAGGTTGCATTAGAAATAAAGAAATTTCGAGAACTTTGTTTTAGTTCTGACTTGTATTAACAAGTGGCAGTCTGGTGTCCTTGCTCTCCTGCCATTCCTGTTGTTTGACAAAGGCAACTTTCCAACACTTATGGTCAGAGCAATGTAGAGGTATTCCAGCTGCTCCAACCAATTAACCAGCTTCATTTGGAGCTCCGCTCAGATGCCTTTATAAAAACACCCATAGTATGGGGAACAAACAAGAGAAATTAGAGATGTGTGCATGTCCACAGGGATATGATATAATAGGCATCACAGAAACATGATGGGATGGCTTCTATGACTGGAGTGTTGGAATGGAAGATTACAGGCTTTTTAGAAAAGACAGGCCCGGCAGGCGGGGAGGGGGAGTTGCTCTTTATGTCAGTAGTAGGCTGGAGAGTATGGAACTCTGTCTGGGGACAGGTGAGCAGTCAACAGAGAGT
>JBCJKH010064943.1:8120-21397 GCA_039877255.1 Loriculus beryllinus
TAATATTGAAAAGTATTTTTCTGCACCTGCTAACCGAGTGAGCAAGCTGAGACTTTTACTATTAATACAGGCACTCTCAAAATAAATAGTTGCTAGAAGCTCAGCTTTGTGTGAACTTTATAGAACTTCAGTTTTTTAAGTGTCGCTCTAAACCATTTTAAAGTTGTTCTTATCCATGACATCATGACAAATTTGAGGACATATCCATTGAAAGAGTCAGGAAGGAAATGAAGACCCTGTACAGAACTATCGATATGACCTTTTGAGGCCTCATGAATTTTTTTTTAAGGGAAAATAAGTTGGGAAAGCTGCACAATAATTGTGCTATCACATCAGTAAGGAAACAGAATTCTTTAGTCATAATTCACTTCTTGTGATGATTTAATGTTTTTAGTATAAAAATCTCATTGTCTTTGTTGCCACAGAAAGATGACTACCATAAGAAATTCAACAACTATAATACATTTTTCTCTTGATTACCTATAACAGACACAGATGCCCCCAAATAATTACGGATTTATTTCAAAACACTGAGTTAAAAATACATGTATGGTGAAACTGGTAGATTTTCCCTCTGAAAATAATAAATAAGTAGAAACTTTTAAAGGTGACTGTCAGTATGGCATCATAGTAAACAACTTTTTCCAAATATTTGTTCCTGTATGTTATTGAAATACGTATTTATCTGTGTTACTGTTCTTTTCTATACACTTTTGAAGAAGGCAACGCAATATCCTTGTGTTTCGTAACCTCTGTTGCAGCTGGGGAGGATAATGCGTGGACCATTTATGAAGTTTGTAGCCCATGCAGCCTCTTTCACCATTTTTCTTGGTCTGCTTGTCATGAATGCAGCTGACAGATTTGATGGCACCAAACTTCGACCTAATGAAACGACAGGCAATGTAAAACAGCTATTTAGGATGAAAACATCATGTTTCTCATGGATGGAGATGCTCATTATTTCTTGGGTAATAGGTAAAAAGTTATTTTCACTTAAATTTGTCTTGCTATGATTTCCATGAAGCTGGATCCAATTTAATCCTTTGCTATTAATTTTATGTGTAAAAATTGCAACAAAGGGAGTTTATTCACCTGGCTGCATTCCCACACGGGCCTCGTATTTTTTACTGAATGTCAGTGTGATTCACATGTGCCTAGTTAATCACAACCATTCAGGTTAGAGACTTTTAGGTGAAATCTACATTGCCTCAATATGAATATATTCAGTTTTATGGCTATCAAAGGAAAGCGTCTACGAGTTTTCTGTTTTGTTTTTAGCCAGGCTGTGTCAGCACCCAGGGGGAAGGATTTCCACATCATGGGCCAAGCTTTTTGTGTCCAGCTGTCTCTTTCTTTTTCTCTTATTTTGCAAGTATGCCAGCAAAATTAACAGTGTGTAGCTGGATGTGTTATTGACAAAAGGGAAGAAGAATATAGCCCCAGAATGTTCAGTGGTAGATTTTTTTTCCCAAAATAGGGATGAAATTAATATTATGAATAGTACTCTGAGCTGACCTGTTCAATTTGGTAATGTAGTACTATTCAGCATCAGAGCTTGACCCTAAGCATATACCCTCAAAAATATTTTACCCGTCTCATTCTTATTTACAAGTCCAATACCATTTATACCAATGGACCACATATTTTAAGGATCTGGGATCTGCTTGTCAGTTAGGACAGTAACATGGAAGAGTTAAATTCAAGCTAAGTAAAATCTGTTTCTATTCAAAAGCTTATGAATTTAAAATATTTTGCTTTTATGAGCTCTCTATGATTGAAATGGGAGCCATTTGTACGCCAACTGATTCTTAGAGCTTTGAAAGACTGGCAATATTTATTTCATCATAAAGCTATCTATAAAATAATATCATTGTGTATTATAGGAATAACATGGCACTTAGATTTCCAAATAGTCTATAAATAACAATGTTTTCATCTGATAATAACAGAGTAAATAATAATTTCCCAATTTGAAGTTCTGGTTTTCTAATTTAATCTTATTTATTTCTCTGGTGTGCATAAGATGGTTTATGAAAAAAATGGTTCAATGCATACAGATGTAGCATTGAATTTAGTTACTGTAATTAACATTATTGTTGTTCTTATCTGAAAATGATGAAAAGTTCCTTCATACAATTTGATAAGTGCAAAAAATAGTGACATTGTTTCAATTCATTTTTTATTGTCTCTCCATACAATTGGATAAGTGCAAAAAATAGTGATATTGTTTCAATTAATTTTTATTGTCTCTCTTTAGAATCTTATAGATGTAGTTCATGACTAAATAAATTTTATCTTGAAAAGGACAAGGATTTGCTCAATAAAAAAGATGCCATAAACTAATACTGTAGTCCTATATTCTATTATTAAAGGAAAATTATTAGGAATCAGATACCTGTTCCCTGTTGAAGAAGCATTAGGTCTGATTCATAGTTTCATGATGGTTTTTCATATGTATTTGCAATTTCAGTAAGAGAGACTCTACTAAAGGTATTCTGCAAATAAGGAAATGTGAGTTCTGCTATTAGTTCCAGCACTGCTATATGATCATATCAGAGCATTTCTGCTCTTCCCCTCTCCTCTTGTCTCTGTAACAGCTGGTAATGCTTGTACCCCATTATTCTTTTTTGAGAGCTTTTGTAGTTGTACAGGAAAAAAGTGATATGAAAGATTGTTTTTATTACTCACATGAGAAAGAAGGATTGGGATGTATACGAATTCGCAGGCTCAAGGATTTTAGTTTGTGTTCAAACTCCCACTGACCAAAATCGTTTTGCATTTAACGGCAACTTGGAGCATATCTTATAGAAAAGATATTATTATATCTTTATATAATATATTTGATATTATTATAAAATATCAAATAAATGTGAAGATAAAAAAAACACACTGTTTTCTCTGTTCTGTCTTATACAGGCATGATATGGTCTGAATGTAAAGAAATATGGTCTCAGGGTCCAAAGGAATACCTTTTCGAGTTATGGAATATGCTTGATTTTGGTATGTTAGCAATTTTTGCAGCATCATTCATAGCAAGGTTTATGGCATTTTGGCATGCATCCAGAGCCCAGAACTTCGTTGATGCAAATATGAAAGATCTGACAAGTCCAACACTGGAGCCCAACATAAAATACTACACCTTGGGTGAGTTAATTGTACATGATTAAGATTTACTTAGGTGAACTGATGAAGATGAATTGATTTTCTGCCAATAATTTAGTTCTACAATCAGCTTCATAATTCCCATCCCTTCTTCTCTTTCTCATCCCTATTATTTGATCACAGTTCTCACAGCTCATACGTTTCTTTGAGGACTGTTCTAGACATCAGGGGCTGAAGTGATCTAAGATTGAAGTAACTCCACTGTTATCCCCCGTTTTAAATATAACTATAACCCAGGTCATTTGATCTGTTCAGTTACACAATGCTATCCTGCAGATACTTGTGTTGGTACAACTGTAAATATGATGTACTGTAATGCAGAGGCAGAACTAAGCAATGAGATGCAAGAACTTCTTAAACCTGTTTTGCCAACATAACCAATACTTGCCTTTGCTCAGAGACTTTTATATTATTTTAATAGTTCTCAATCCAGTTGTCTTTACCAATAAGAAATATTGGTAAATTTTGTCTTTACTAATAAGAAATAAAAAATGTTAATAAACTTACTTAGAATATATGAGAAGTTTCTATAAGCTATTTTGCCCAAATGAGGAAAAATTAAGTCCTGTTTACTGCCATCTTTGATCTTAGTTACCTATGAAATCTGAGGTAAAGCTAGCACAGGTGTGCCTGCGTATATGAAAATGTGCAATCTTTTGCCATACAGACATTTTCTCATTTGAATATAGTGTGTAATAGGCCTTGCAGTGAGGAGCTCAGTAAACAAAACATGCACATACCTGCAAGAAACACACAGCAGCTAACAAGGCAATGAAAATGTACCAACTGAGCCTTGTTGTGCCTAAAACCAGACTAGTTTATTACTTTGTCAGAGTACATGAATATTGGCATTGCAGTAAGTTCCTTGAAGAATATAATTTTCTGATGTATGTAAGGTCGTTTTGACTAATGCTCAGCATCACTGGGTATGAATGCATTATAAAGCTGTACAAATAACTGACTTCTTATTAAATGGTTATGTGCTAATTAGCAGCTCAAATTACTATTTTTCCAAATGGCAGCGATTGTAGTATAAAGTATTCATTTATTTTCCTGGCTTTACAGTAGAGTAAACATGGATAACAACATTCTGGGAGTAGAGAACCCATCCCAGGTTAACCTCTTCTCTTTGCCTGAAGCACAATAGTGAATTGAATTGCCTTAATTGCCTTAGGAAGTATTCTGGAGGATATTGCTTTAGATTTCTTCCTCTGACACTTTTCTGTAAATATTTCTTTAAGTACAGGTTTGAACCTGAATTCTGTCCTCTGCAGCTGAGTGTGTTCCCTGTCAAAGACCAGTGTCACATTCACTGATCGATCTAAAGGGTGTTCAAGTAGTTTGCACAAGTGGATTAGCTTCAACAGGAGAGATTGATAGAGATGACAATAGAAAAGGTGATAGAATGAGTGTTCAGTGTGTGCCAGGAAAGGGCCATAACTGTTTCACTATGAAACAGAAACTATGGCCCTTTCATGAAAAAATGAAATAAATAGAAAAAGTAGAGAAAAATTATTGTTCCCACAGGTTTAGAGTTATGGAAGGCATTTAATGTTTCCAGATCCCCACATCAAAACAATTTGTTTTGGTAGCTAAAACAAATTATATTTCTAATTTAATTTATTCAATAGACACTGTGAGGTGAATTTTACTTAAATTCTCTAGCAGGCTGGGATTCAACTCACAGAAAGTTACCTCAGTGATTTTAGAGCCCACATGTATAATCAATGGAGATCTAATCAATACAGTCAGTGGAACTGTGAAATGTTTCTAGTGCTACCTGGCTCAATTCAGTTGTTAAACATAAGTGATTAGCACTGTTTGAATCACCCAGGGTTTCTTCCAGTTTTGTCCAGTTGCTGTTCCAAAAAGACCTCCCATAGATTTGTACAGATATCTTGAAATGCTAACAGAAACTCTCATCTTTTGTTTCTAGCCAGAATAAACTGGGATCCATCTGATCCTCAGATCATATCTGAAGGCCTGTACGCAATTGCAGTAGTGTTAAGTTTCTCCAGAATAGCCTACATCTTACCAGCTAATGAAAGCTTTGGACCACTGCAGATATCACTTGGCAGAACTGTGAAAGACATCTTCAAGTTCATGGTGATATTTATCATGGTGTTTGTGGCTTTCATGATAGGCATGTTTAATCTCTATTCCTATTATCTGGGGGTAAAACAGAATGAAGCATTCACAACGTAAGTACAACTGATTAAGCTATGATGACTGTGGGCTGGTTTTATGGGGAAATAGTTGCTTGCATTGTATGTATTAAGTTTAGTAATTGTTTTATAAGATTTGTATCTCTTAAACATTTGTCTTGGATTAAGTAGTCATTTTCTCTCTTGTTCTAGTACTTAAAGGATATATTTGAAATCAGAACTTGAGCTTCTGATCCTAACAATACCATAATAAATTGGGAAAGACAGGCTGGGAAGCTGAGATATAGTTGCCCTTTATGTGAGAGAACAGCCAGAATGCCTGTACTTCTGCCTAGGGATAGACGAAGAGCCAGCGTGAGCTGGCTTCAGGACTAGGAGGTAGAACAGCATGGGTGATGTTGTAGTGAATGTCTGCTACAGAATGCATGATCAGAAAGACAAAGCAGATGAGGCCTTCTTCAAGCAACTGGAAGAAGACTCACACTTGCAGAACCTGCTCTTCATGGGGATTTTTAACCACCCCGATACCTGCTGGAAGGAAAGTACAGCAGGGCACAAGCAATTCAGGAGGTCTCTGGAGGACATTGACAATAACTTCCTGATACATGACCAAGGAGCTAATGTGGAGGGGAGCTTTGCGACACCTCACTTTTACAAACAAGGAAGAACAGGTTGCACATGTGAAGGTTGGGAGCAGCGGTGGCTAACCTTGAGATTGCTCAGTTCAGGTTCCTGAGAAGAGAGAGCAAGGCACATAGCAGAATCACAACCCCAGCCTTGAGAAGAGCAGACTCTGGGATTCTTCACGGAAGAATCTCATGGCATAAGGCCCTGAAGAGAAGGTCAGTCCAGTGAAGATGGCTGATGTTCAAGGATGTCTTTTCAGTGCTCAAAATTGGTCCACCGCAATGGCAGAAAATCAAGCGGAGGTGTCAGGGGGCCTGTGTGGATAAACAAGAGATAGGCTGGTTGTGATAGACAAACTGGTTGCAAAGCCAATCCGAAGTACCTTGAAAGGCTTGAGAAGTATGCTGCAGGAACATTGGGAAGTTCAACATGGGGAAATGTCACATCCTACCCCTTGCAAAGAAGAAACCCAGGCATCAGACAGGCTGAGGCTGACCAGCTGAAAAGCAATTTGGCAGAAAAGGAGCTGGGGGTCCCGATGGACAGTGAGACAGAAACATGCCCTTGTGCCAAAGCCTCCTGAGCTGCACTAGGCTCAGGATGCTCATAAAAAAAGCAGTACCTTAGACTCCTTCACAGATGGGCATACGTCAAATGGCCTGGCACTGCAATCTGTAATAGCACTCCATGCACACGGCTTGTTCCCAGGGTTGTTCAAGGATTTCAGGACACAGGCTAGGGAGCTTGTGGGACAGCATTCTGCCTGTAAGGGAGTTTGGCATGGGTACGTCACTGTAGCATAGCAGCTCCCTGCAGCACATAGAAGCAAGGCTGGTTCCTCTATCATGTGCTGCTGACATCTGTAGTTGAAGCAGACTAATCACTGCAGTGTGATACACATGAAAAAACATTTGTAATTTAGTTCAGACAATTCTGTATAGTCTTACGGGCTAAAAAAACCGCATAAACCTAATTCTTTTTTTAAAGACTGCCTCTCGATAGTTTCCAATGGCAATAACCAAGTCCATCTTGGGAGGAGAAAATATATTCCATTCTTTTTTTTTTTTTCCTTAGCTGCTCTTTTTTGTTTTTCCTCTCCAACCTAAAAATAGAAATTCTGAATTTACTGTCTTTCAGGGCTTATTTGCCATACATTTGTCATGCCTCTCCTTTCTAGCTGTGATTTTAAGATAAATCACTTCAATGGAAACTCATTCTTCTGTGTGCTCTGCAGCTCTTGCCTGCTTCGTTTCTGGCTGTCATAATCATCAAGCTATTGCTGTTATGAAGTATACTCAGCCAAGAAGCAAACTTGGCTAAGAGGGAAAATAGTGCTTCTTTTTTCAGTATTATTAGTTCACACAGTAGATAAAGTACCTAAAATTACAAAACAGTAAATTCACAACTAAAAATTGGGGGGGGAGTAAATTTTTTTTTCTTAACAATAGCATGATAAAATCCAACATCTGCTTTGCAATGCCACATCTGCATTTTTAGATGTAGGGATCTGAGATCTCTTCATCAAAGCAAGAGAAAGTATGTCTTCAAACAGGTGGAGACAGATAGGAAAAAGTACCTCACAGGTTTGGATTTATTTTTTTATATATATATAAGCTAATTAAGACAAAATACATGTATCTAAATGAACTAACCTGAAAAAAATCAGTATCCCCATGCCATGGCTTATTGCCTTAACCCTGGATTGGTAGTACAGTGAAAACTCAACTGGAGGTTTAAGGTCTGTGAGACCCATTTTTTGGAAAATGCTGATTTTCAGTCACATCCTGTCTTCTTCACAGTTTCAGAATGTTAGTCCTGTTAATGGTGAAATAATTAATTCCAAGTGAACCAATGGTGCAATTAAAATGACATATTTACTGGTTGATTATTTTTATTTAGATTCACATTACCAACAAGAGCATAGCATGTAGATTAAAGTAGTTAACAAGTGAATCATTGTAATATTCTTTTGAGAGTGTGTATGTATTTCCTAAATGGAATGAGATGGTTTTATTGTCAGTCCTAAATATCAGGAATCTTACATTATGAAACAGCCTGTACCTATGAAATTAGATATTCTACTTGTTCTGTGTAATATCACTATGGTAGAGTCCTACATTATAATGGAACAATTTGTACACTGTGTAAAAATGGTAACTGGTAATTTAAACGGTAAGAATATACAGCTTTTCTTCAGTAACATATTCGTGTATTCAAATTCTCCTTACAGCGTTGAAGAAAGTTTCAAGACATTGTTCTGGGCTATATTTGGACTCTCAGAAGTTAAATCAGTTGTCATCAATTATAAACACAAATTTATTGAAAATACTGGTTATGTCCTTTATGGAGTCTATAATGTTACCATGGTCATCGTCTTACTCAACATGCTTATTGCAATGATCAACAGTTCATTCCAGGAAATTGAGGTAAAAATTCCATTTATTATGAAATATCATCACATTTACTGTTACAGCTAATTGTCTAGATCTGAAAATTCTTGTTGACATTTTATTTAAGAAAAATAACACATATTATTTCTCCTATCTAATAGGAGAAAATACCCATTCCTCAGTACATTTGTATTATAAAATACCTGGAAATATCCAGCTGCATGTGCTTGCAATACTAAGAACTAGACTGGACTAAGAAACTGTTGTACTGTGTTATGTTCCTGAAGAGGAAGGGTTGCATTGTGTGACTGTGAATCTTTCATTTGCCTCGCTTGTGGTTATTACATAAATACAATTTCTATGTAATAACAATGAGAGGGAGTAGTGCCCCTATGCTGCAAGGATGTTCTTGTTCCTACGCCTTGACCTTGCAAGCAGGTCTATAATACATTATATTATTCTTTTATTTAAACAACTGTCGCTCTAGTCCTCTTCTGTGAACAAAACTTTACAGAGTAATCAGCAGCGGTACTGAAAATCAGTATGAACTTTGCATGCCTTGGAAAACAAAGGGCTAAATCATTATCATTGTTTAGAAGAAAAGGAAGCAGATCTCCAGGAGTTAGGCCATCCCAACTGTCCCCAGGTGACACCTTTGACATAAAGCAGCAGACTCAGATTTGACACCACTCTGGTCCCAGGTTCTGATCTCTGGTTTGTGGCAGTGGTGTTGTCCATCTTGAGCAAGAACAACACGCGTTCTTGAGGGGGGCTCAGATTCTTCTGACTCAGGTGGCCACAGAACAAGCTATTAGATTCAGAGCAATAAAAAATAGGCAATTATCCAAAAGTGTGGTGACTGGATACAAACAGCTTCTAAAAAAAGCTACAGCGATATTGAGTCAGTCCTTTCTGCAGGAAACCGTCTTGAGCTTCACAGGTAGGAATAAAGTGAGAATTTTGGCTGTCATTAACGTTAAACATAAATCACAGTGATGATAGCATATTTGATTTAATTCTATATTCCAGCAAGTAGAAGGAATTAGATGAGAATCACCTATTTTGTTTATCATGTTTTAATTAAGAGTAAATTTTTAATTTAAAGTTCCAATACTATGTCTTCTACACAAACCAGATTATAGACTAATTGCTACAGAAGAGACCAGTAAGATAAGAAATCAGAGTCTTATTGAGAGGTTTACATTTTTGTTATGTTAATATAGGATTTTTCCATTTACAGAGGTCCCAGTGTTCCAAGCAGTTTGAGTGTTGCCATGAAGCTTTATCTTGGGCATTGTATTGTGTGCTTTTAAGTCAGAGGTTTTGTTCTTATCAGTGTGTTTCCAAAGAGGTCTATCTCTGTGAATCCTCTATTGCAGACTGTTAGCACTCATTCTGGAGTAATCAGTGATTAAATGAAATCCACTTTGTTCTTCTGTAATTGCCTTATTTTAAATGGGTTAATAAGAACAGTTCCATTCATTAAAATTCAGTTTTCACAGATTATAAACAAGTTCTTGATCTGTTTGAGATTAATTTCAGCCAATTACATTCAAAACACAAGGTTTAGCTAGAGCATCTTCAATAGCCAAGGTGGTATTAGCAGTTTATTAACAGCCATGTTTCTGTTTTACAGGATGATGCTGATGTAGAATGGAAATTTGCAAGGGCTAAACTTTGGTTTTCTTACTTTGAAGAAGGAAGAACTCTTCCAGTACCCTTCAACTTAGTGCCAAGCCCCAAATCTTTGCTTTATCTCCTACTCAGAATCAAAAAATGTATTTCTAAACCATTTCTGTGCCAAAAGAAGAGCTTTCAGGAAGATGCAGAGATGAACAAGGTAATCTTATAATATGTATACTGGCTGCTAATTTTAAAAGATAAAACAAGTTTTAAGTTCATTTTTGTTGTTGACCTGTTTTTCTCATGATTTTCCCAACACAGTCCATACTGAAGTTAGTCACTATGTACAGGCTTAAATTCTTATATTTATTTTTTTTATATAAGTACTTGTCTACATCTGCAATCAGTTCTAAGTTTAGAAATGCCATTGTAAATTTACAGTTCTTCCTGCTTCTTGTCACAGAATCAGAGAGTAATTCAGGCCAGGAGGGACTTGAGGAGGTCTCTGGACCAACCTTTTGCTCAGCCAGGCCTCATCCAGTCAGATCTTGAAACCCTCCAATGATGAAGACTGTACAGTTTCTCTGAGCAGCCTGTGACTGTCCCTTATGGGGAATAAGTTTGCTGCTTTTACCTCTCAATTGAATATGTCCACTGTCTTTACTCTTCTGTCCTGCAGCATTGTGAACACCCCAACTCCATTTCCTCAGTGACCTTCCCATTCACTCTGCTATATGCTGTTAGGTATGTCTGAATCCATCTCCACAAGCCCAGATTTCTCAGTGTCTCTTCACAGGAAAAGTGTTCCAGCCCCAAACAGCTTTGTGACCCTCTGCTGAACTTGCTGCTGTTTCTTAATACCTTTCGATCTGCCCCTCAGCTTCCCTTCTCAGTTCCTTTTCTGCCAAGCTGCTCCCCAGCCATTCTCCAGCCTGTGTTATTGAAAGAGTTATTCCTTCCTATTTGTCCTTATTGAAATTCACAGGGTTTCTGCCAGCGCTGTCCTCCTGATGACACCCCTGCCCTCAAGACTGTCAGCTCCACACACCCTCCCCCCAGTTTGGCTTTGCAAACTTGACACAGAAGTGTGTTCCAACACCTCCTCTAGCATGGAGGGTTTTGATAAAGATGTTTCAAAGGGTAGGTCCTGGGACAAGACCCCTATATTACCCTCTAAGCACAAGCACCCAGCCAGGATTTCGCCTATCTGGTTGTCCACCCATACAGGCAGTAACATCCTAATGTGGGTACAGAATATTCTAGGATACAGTGTTAAAACTCTTGCTAACGTCAAAGTAGATGGTATCTCTAGCTCTTCCCTCATCTGCAAATGCATTTTATCTCAGAAGGCCATACAGATGATTTGACAATTTTGACTTTTCATAAAAGCACATTTACTTTTCACAATCATCATCTGCTTTTTCATGTGTCCTGAAATGTGCTCCAAGAGTACTCAATATATTCTTTTGCCAGTTACTGAAGGGATGTTGAGTGAAGTGTGTTTGCAAAGGTCATCATTTTGACCTTTTTTAAAGGTGAGTTTGACGTTTGTCTTTCTCCAGCTTTTTGGGGACCTCTCCCAGTATTGTCTTTCAAAGACAATAGTGTATTTGCAGGGACTTCATCTGCTCTCTCAGCATCCATCGATGAAGCCCATTGTGTCTAATGGACTTGCCTGGGTCAAGTTCTCTCAAGTAACCCCTGACTTCACGCTCCTCCACAGTTGCTTGTTCTTCTCCTTGAATACCTTCACTAAGTGCAGAGACCTGACAGACTGTTGGTGAAGCCTGAGGCAAAGAGTGCAGCAAGTCACTGAGCACTTGCTGAATCTGCTGTCAGTAAATCCCCTGCTCCACTGAGCAACGGGCCCACTTTTTCCTTGTTCAGTCTTGTGCTGCTCTTCTAGCAGTATAAGCTCTTTGTACTGTCCTTGCAAATGTCAACTTAAGATGAGCTTTGTCGTGCCTCACACTACCCTCACATGCCTGGGGAGGGTTTATAAATTCCTCTTTTGTCATGGGTTGACCCTGGCTGGGTGCTTGGCACCCACCAAAGCTGATCTGTGATTGCCATCCTCAGCTGGACAGCGGAGAGAAAATGTTAACAAAAGACTCATATGTCAAGATGAGGACAGGGAGAGCTCACTCACCAATTACCATCATGGGCAAAACAGAATCGACTTGGGAAAACTAGTTTAATGTATTACTCATCCAATCAGAGTTGGGTAATGAGAAATAAAAGCAAATCTTATAAACACTTTCCCTTAGCCCTCCCTTCTTCCCAGGCTCAACTTCACTGATGAATTCTCTAACTCCTCCCTCCCCATGCAGTGCAGCGGGACAGGGTAGTGGGAGTTGTGGTCAGTTCATCACACATTATCTCTGCCGCTCCTTCCTCCTCGGAGATCTCCTCACACTCTTTCCCTGCTCCAGGGTGAGATCCCTCCCAAAGGAGACAGTCCTCCATGAACTTCTCCAGTGTGAGTCCTCCCCTCCTGTCTCTGGCTGCTGTTCACAGTAACTTTTTCCCCTCCTTAAGTATGTAACTCTTGTTCAGTGGTGCGTCTGCCTTGGGGCCAGCTCGTGCTGACTCTGTGGGATGTGGGGAAACTTCTAGCAGCTTCTCAAAGAAGCTGCCCCTATAGCTGCCCCTGTTAGCAAAATTTAACCATGCAAACCCAATACAAGCCCATTGCTGCTTCCTCTGAGAATGCAGCTGCTTTTTGTTGTGAAGCATTCTGTTATCTTTTATTTACACAAGTGTAGTAGAAGCACTTGAATTGATTCATTGCTGTATCTCATGGGCTTTTTTAAAGAGTTTGTAGTCAGTCTGGTTTTCCTGCAGTATCTTGGTATGAATCAAATTAATTTCTTTAGGACAACATGGGACATAACACATGGTGTTAGGTGTTAGGTGAAGTGTAAAGACTAGCACAGTTGTAACATGTTAAGGAAGAAGAGCTTTGCAAGACAACTGATCAGAGATAGTGAACAGGAAGTTGAACTTATAATAACATTCATACAAAAAAGAAATTACAGATTTGTCATGGTGATAGAACAAATGTGTCATTTATGGGAATTTTAATATGGAAGGATCTTTTTTTTTCCATCTCCATTCTTTTCCAAGAATGGAGAACTCTACCATTTCATGGTCATTCTGCCCAAGACAGTTTCCAACCACCACATCTCCCACCAGTCCTTCTCTGTTTGTGAAGAGAAGGTCTAGCGGGGCACCTGCCCTGGTAGGCTCACTAACCAGCTGCATCAAGAAGCTATCTTCCATGCTCTCCAGAAACCTCCCAGACTGCTTT
>JBCJKH010064944.1:10049-20165 GCA_039877255.1 Loriculus beryllinus
CTTGAACAACACAGTGGGGCTCTACATGAAGACAAGAGCCTGCTGGCTTACGCAGGACACTGCAAAAACCCATGCTAAATCCCAAAATTTAGAATTCAGAAAATGCTGAATTTTACAGGAAAGGAGAACGGGAATGTCTTTTCTAAACAACCCATGTAATAAGGAAACTTATCTTATGTAACTTACGCTGATATTTACATCTTGTATCATGGTCCCTAGCCACACTTCAGAAAACGAGTGCAAAATTGACAGTCTTGATGATGAAATATTTCAGTGCTGTCTACCTCAAAAACCTCTCAACGTATGTACAAGCCTCCCCCACATCAGAATTAGAAGCAAAGCATGCCCTGCTAAGCCTGCTTATCTACTTATGCATTATGGTGATGCTTGTCAGATGTTTAATATACTCCTAGGTTTTCTTTCTTCAAAAGTTATATTAAATTTTCCATCCATGCAATGCATTGCTATCTTCCTACATTTTCTGTGTCATTTGAAGTATCTATACTTCTTCCTTTTAACTGAAATCTGACATAGGAATGTGTAAAAACCATTCCAACATACAGACAGCATTTCACTTTTCTCTCTTAGGCCTCACCTTGTTAGATTTTCTCGAGGAGGAGAGTGTATCCACTGAACAGCACACCAGTATCTCTCCTAGCTATTATGTATGCCACTGACTTCATTATACAAGTTCTCTTGTCTGTATGCTGCTTACAAGATACAGGTACTGCACAAAAAGAGGAAAACTACTGCAGTTTCCAAGCTAACTCCTACTGGATGAAGGAGCTTCCAGTCCTCTGCATGCCAGCTAGATGGAATATACACCTGCACCCTGGGGTGCAATTCTTGAGGTTCACCAAGGTATTAGAAGTTACTAGTTACCTCACTCCTTGGACGCTGGCTCCTTATGGTGTCCAATGGGGTGGCTGCTCTGCGCAACCTTGGCAGAGGTTGGGATGCTGGTGGTACCTCTGGCGGCATCCCACCAACTTCTGACTGCTGCTGCTTCTATTCCAAGGTCTCTCCATGCTGCTACAAATTTTTATGCTTCACTCATACATCTTCTCAAGCTGACTCTTCTTTGATTTAAAAGCCTCTTTGTAAATCCAAGGTTACTGTTTAATCTTGCTGATTGAACAGCAGACTAAAAGTACACAACAAACCCAATTCATTAAAGACTACCCATCAAATATAGCAATTCTTACTAACTCTAAAAGCACTGAATTTCTTTCGTATGTCAGGCCATTACCTGAGGCCTTTGCACCTTCCCAGATCACTACCTGTGTTAAAACTCTGTTGAATATTAGACTCCTATACAGATGACTTCCAATCCCTACAGTGAAAGGCAACAGCTGCATTACCACTGCTTCCCTCTCTGCTAAAACAGGTATAAATTTCTCCTCTCCAGAAAATGCTGTCCAACCCCAGCATATGACCTTGATCTCCTTTTGTGAATCCAAAGACTCAGTGTAGTTTTCAACAAGATCCAGTTTATTCAATTTCGCTAACATTCCACTTTCACCCTTTAATAAACTACCTCCCTAGCTCTTAGCTCAAACTCCTCTAGGACACAGAAAGGGAAAGGCTAATGCTGTTAGTCTTTATTTCATTTATTTTATTAACTTAGCCTCCTCTGCAACACTTTCCATTCTTCAAGTCATGTCTTCCCTTACATCCATGGGTGCTACTACACTGACATAAAGGAAATTGCATCCACCCACACCAGGGCACGACACACCTCAAATGTACTAAAGCCCTCATTCTCCTCTCTAAAGGAAAGGAAATTGCCAAAATTTTGTATCACTTGCTGTCTAATGGAGTACAGCTCAATGGAAGAGCATAAGAGGACTCAGACACCCTGATCTTAGTGGCCGCCAGAAGGCTTAATCTGTTCAACATATAATGCCCAGATGTCACAAGAAAGCAATTCTGCGTCCTCAAATACATCTCCTAGGACCTGCACTTACTGGAGTACTCTATGTCTTGAAAGCAAATAATCCTTATTTACACTATTAATGCTGTGTCAAATGTCTACCAAGAAACCACTGAACAAGCCCTTACAACAGAAACACAGCTGTTGTGCAACCTTCTACTCAAGCATGATGACATTTACAGGATTTTGGTATGCACATCTGGGTGTCTAGTGCTGTGGCATATGTGCAATTCTTTTACACATTAAATACTTGCAAGTTCTCAAGAGATTGTCAATAAGTACTTTGGGGTTCAAAAAGAGCATATCACCTTTTTAAGTCACTGATCATTTACAAATATCTGTGGAAACACACACTATAATCAGCCATTTTCATGTTACCAAGGTTGCAAGTACATGTAGCAGGACTCTGTTCAGCCATAATTATATTTCCATGACACCCTACCTCAACATTTATCCTGTCATCAGGTTTTTAATTACAACTTTTCTATAACAGAAACAGTGTAAGGGACTGAATAGGACCTCCATAACCTAAATAATAACTGATACAGGACAAACCAGGCCTTGGCTGAGTAATACTTACAAACATGGAATAAAACACCTATGGCAGTGAGACAGGCATTGAAAGGAAGACAAGAAACACAAGAGGACCTGAAACACTTAAGATTCTGGGTGGCACAGACCCAGCAGCTGTTGCACGACAGCCCAGGTCCTTACAGGTTGAGGGTATTTCAAGGCAAGGGTAAAACATGCTGCATGTTCATTATCCTGTATAGTGGAAAAGTCTTGTCTTCCCTCCCTTTTTTACAAGCATTAGGGTTGTTCATCAAACTTCAGGAGGTCTCAGCTTTCTGCTTGTAATGCTGTAGTACAGGAATCTAAGCCAACTATAAGTCATAGGGTGGGAATAGGCAATTGAGTTCAAGATTGAGACATCTACATTTGGGCATATATTTTTTAAAATCCTGTTAGAGAACTGAAACCTGTGAAACCAGACACTAGAGCCTAGCTTAACATTAGCTTAAACACCCCTTTGGCTGGACTGACTCAATCTCCATTGATTACAGAGGGGCTCAGGCATGCAGTGCATATGTAGACACCTACTTGTAAACACTAAAATTTCAGTGTCTTAATCCTGGAAGAATACCACTGGCAGTAACATATGAAAGAAGGCACCCAAGTATGGATTCAGCAGATGCTGCAACTCTGTTTGAAACAGTCCTGCCTTAATTAGAACTTCCTGCACCATTTTCACTATAATCTTGCCCTAAACATACTGAGAAAGCAGTACGTAAACAATCCAGTGCTGAATATCTGTAATTCAAAAGAATGAAATCTATGTTTACTCAGCCTGAGTTTGAAACAAAGGTCAACAAGCCCTTCTCACAACTCCATCTAACAACTGTCACAGAAACCATTGCTATGACAGAGAAATGCCAGAATACAAGACATGCAAACTGCGCCTTCCCAAACTAATTCCTGCATCATAACCCACAAGAGCTGACAAGACACAGGTTTTAATCTATTGCTATAGAAACTACCATACGGCCTGTTTCTTAATCCTCTACATTTTCACTGTAAAAAGGAAATATGCTGAGGAACAAAGATCTGGGCACAAGTTTGCAAAAATAGCATAAATACATAAAGAAAAATAATTCCTTAGTAGACAAAAGCATATAATTCTTTCAAAAATTAAAAAGGAAGGGAAAAGAAGAAACCACAACTGAAAACCAAAGAATGAATGAAAGTCATCTTCTTGGTTAATGATGTCTCCTAGGGCCATAAAGTACAACTCAAAAGAGCACGAGGCAGAACGACTTGTTTAAAATCATTTGAAGAAAACTTTTATCAATTCCCACAACTGCCATGTTTCACCCCACAGAAGTATCCCATACCTGACATCTCGGTATTATTTTAAAGCAGGTAAGGGAAAAAAAAATCAAAAAAAGGAAAACCACATTTTGAAGTGTGGCTAGGCAGTATTCCAGCACTGCTGATTTTCATCACAGGCAATACCACCTCTTTATTCCCTCATTCCCTCCATCTGCTTCATTAGCACAAGGAGTGTTTTCACATACGGCAGCCAAAAGTCATACAAAAGGGGCTCCACCAGGGCCTTGGCATGTGGCCCTAAATTTACAATGGCTTGCATGAACTGCAGAGAGATGCACACAGCAACAGAGGAGGAACTCACAAGGAACTCTGAGGTATCGACTTCCCACTGCTTTCAGCTGCACCATTACCCTTGGCTCCTTCCAAACATTCTTCTGCTGCCCAGCAGACTGGAGCTTCACCTACACTGCCCCTGCAGTGCACCAAGAGGCTGCCTGCCTACTTTTTTCTCCACTGAGAGCACACCTCTTCCCCTGCCTTGAATCAGAATCTTTCTGTCAGCATTGCAGATTTGACAGCTCTGGCTCCAGCATGCTTTTAACTGCTCTAAATTGCCAGTTCCCCAGTAAAAAATTCCAGAGTCACCTCTGTGGAGAAACCCCTCCTGAAAACAGCTGGAAAGAAAAACAGCACACTGCCGTATGCAAAATGTTCAGAGTCAAAGATAATACAAATGCAGACAGATTTCAAACCCCATTTGCTACACTTATTGGTATAAAATTCCAGATCAAAGCTAAGAGAAAATACATGAGAGCAGGAGCTTAACAAGTTAAGCTTGTTTCTTTGCTTATAGATTACTTGTGATTATAATTATTATTATTATAATTATTATTACTGAATGACGACTTGTCATTTCTACATGAAATTTGCCACTGTCTTAAAATAGGCTCCTAAGACAATAGAGATGACATCACCAGCTAATGAAATCAGATTTCTTTATTGAATTCCTAACTGACGTTCAGCTGAAATGCAACAGCTAAAGATAAGTTTTTAATGCCTCAGAGTCCAGCCTGCTTCTGTTAATTTAATGCCAGGATTCATGCATCAAGTACTGATCTTCTAACAATAACACAGGAATAGAAATAACTTCCACTGATAAACCTGTTGTGGAAATCAAAAATTCTTCTAAAAATTAGTAAAGAAAATTAGCAACTACTCATCAATGCAGAGGTTTCTATTGAAAAAGAAAAGAAAATTAACTCTATTTCAGGAGCAACAATCCAAAACCTGACTCAAAAATAGTTTCAGCTGCAAAAGTATTAACTGAGATGAAAATTTAAATGTTCTGTTAGTTTCCTATTATTACAATGATTACGTTTTACACAGGAATAAATAGCAACTTCATCTTTAAACCGTTGATTCACCTCGTCACCACTGAAAAGCAGCTCATGTACCGTAGTGAGAGGGTACATGGGGCAAATGAAATGGAACAAGAGGAAAAAAAAAAGGTTTTCATTTAAAGACAGCAATACCTTACATCATGATCTAACGTTTTCTAAGATTTTTATTTATCCACGTATTTCCTACCACATGAAAACCAATTAAAAATCTCCAGCAACAGCAAGATCCTTTTCAGACAGTACATTTGCTTCCACTGAAAAATCCAGTATCTGTATTTGTGTGTCACAGTAAAGCCACAACAGCCAGATGCCTGAGAATTGAAAATGAAATGCCACTGCCTCAGCCTCAGCATACAAGGTAAGCACGCTACAGAGACAGCTCATAGCCTGGAGACAATAGGTTCTGTTGAAAGAGAATCAAGTTGGTAAAGGAATTATGCAGGAGTTTTCCTTCATTATTTAGCAGCTATGACCACAGCCAGAAAACTGTAAGCCCTACTGCAGACTTCAAACACTTTAGAATGTTTCACTCACATTAGAACTTCTGTGTGATCGTGAGAAAACTAACTGGAGCTATAGGACATTTCGTAACATCCCTATGCATTTTGCCATGTGATACTGAGTAGATTTCATTTTCAAATTCCTCCTAATTGAAATTTCTTTTGTCTCTCTTTCCACATTCGCCTCAGATGTGCTGCTGGTGCAACTGCCCAGAGAGGCTGAGAAGACAATGAGAACTTTCTTCCCACACCCCCTTCTCAACAGCAACAACTCAAAGAAAACACAAAATGCTAAAGAGCAACCAACTGACAGGGAAGAGTGGTACAAAGCAGGAGGAGCTGCAGCTCTGCCTTCCACCTCAGCAGCCAAAATAATAGACCACATGCAAGAAACATGAAACTGCTACACAGAAAGGAGTGAAGCAGCTTCCTACTCTAGCAGACCGAGGAGAAATACCTCAGGGAGTCACTGCATATTCTGCAAATCAGAGCTCCCCAACACTCAAACTACAGGCTAACCTTCCTTCCTCAGCACTGAAGTAGGCTTCCAGCCTATTTAGGACTTATTAGGCCTTGCATAGTGGGTAATAGCTTTATGGAAAGGTATCGGAGATAGCAAGTTTCTTTCTTCTGTGAAGAAGAAAGGCTGGTATGAATCCAACAAAATGGGGGCAAAAGACAAAGCTTTGCAGAGCTATTTGCCCAGTACTGACCCACCAATAGTATATGCCAGGCTTTAGAGACTCACCACAGGTACAAATCACACAAAAGAGGCACCTGGAAAATGTAATGTCTCACCAATATGAAAGGTGAGAAGAAAATACTTTTTTACATACAAAAGTAAGACAGAGGCTCTGTCACACCTTAGCTTTGATTTTGTTCCTCCAAATATCTGAGAAGGTAGTGGAGAAGGTAGGATCTCCTTGTTGCTGTCTTGTTTCTCAATAAATAACTGCTACACAGCTCAGAGAAATAATGTGAGTACCATTCTTCTGGGGCAGTTCTGTCCAAATGCTCTTGTAACATTTCAGTGCAAATCAAGGTTACTTAGCAGTTTCCTACAGCACTTGAGAAACACATGTTTATCTGCATTAGTTGCACCCAGGGGGTGCCTTGCTGTTATCTTCAGCTAAAATAGGAGTTACCCTATAAGCAGCCAAGACTGTGGAAGGAGGTGAAAACTGCAGGACAGGTCCCCCCTGACCATGACAGCCCAGCTCTCAAGATCCTTACAAAGATTAAAGAAACTGATCAGATGGAAACACCAGTATGACACATTGATATGTGAACAGAATCCTGCACACAAACAGGGAAAAGACATCCAGCACAGAAATGAAAACCCAGAACAGTATATTAACCTTTCCACAAAAAAACAGACTATTATAAATATCCCCATGAAGACCTGTGGGCTTTGCTGCTTATCTCAGAGGGCACAATTCAACGCTCAATTACATCAACAGAAAGTTCTCCCTTGATTTTGATGGGTCTTGTATCGATCCAAGCTCAATGACAGTATGACACACAGAGAAAGAAACACACAGGACATTTATACAGAGTAAATGCAAACAGGAGGGACAGATTTATGAAGCCTGATGCATTTAAATTTTGGAACTCAGGGTACCTTTCACATGGAAAATCTCTTCAGTAGTTCTCAAAAAACAAATACCACTTTTAATGGCACAAACCAAATTCGGCATACACGTGTAAGTACAGTCCCGTCGGCTTTCCAGCTAAATGATACAGAAACCATGTCAATCACTGTTCTTCAAGAACTGAAAATCCATGACTTCAAGAAGGGTACAGCTCAGGAAATGTGTCTTACAGATCTGAAAAGAACACTATTGATCTACAAGAATCCCACTAGACTCACCTGAACAAAGTTCTGAGTTCAGCATTAGGTTGTAGTCATTAAAATTAATGTTTTCTATTTGGGCTCTACTGGTTCTTCCAACCCAATCTCTTTTTAAGTACTGATTGTTGTTACTACTTTTTCATCTACTATAATCATGATTCTAGCATGGACACAGAAAAAAGTTTGGTATAGCCACTGCCAGAGTAATTCCTTAAACAGGTAAGATGCTTTCTGCCCTCTCTTAAAAGAGCAATAAAGCACCATAAATGTAGAGAGTAAATTAAACTGAATCAGCAACTAAGATAAGCAAAATAAGAGTGCAACAACAAAGTTAACAAAACTATATCCAGTGCCTGCTTACCTTATTAGAGCTAACACAAGACATGAAAGAAGTGCTAATGTAAAAGGCTGAGTATAATCTAGGCTTTCTAAAGGCTTTTAAACATCTCTCAAGCAGCTACTGCAGAAGCAGCTGCTGCTATAGCAGCTACAGGGTTTTGTTTGCTAACCAAGAGAAATTGAAAATAGGTAAGAAGCAAAAGTGCCACAAAAAGCGGTCAATTATCAGCCTGAGAGGCAAGTAATAGCAGCATACCTCATTCTATCAGTTCTAGGACAACCACATTTCAAAAGGTCTGGTGGATTTTTATTTTAACACTACTCTGCTTTCAAGGCTTGAGGCTCACAGCTTTTCTTTATAGGTAATGGCACTTGATATCTGCAGGCTAAGGGATGATGAATATATGTTCAGATGAACAGAAGTTAGGCAGAAGTCAAGGATGATCCACACATGGCCTCACTGTTTAACCCTGAGCCGCAAACCTGACTCAAAACCCTGCAGCTTCCCTTTCACAGACATTCGGACAGGGGCCTTGTCCGAGCATCACAGCAGTTCTCAGTGTTCACACCTGCCTTCTGCCAGGCCAAGGCACAGGGGTAGGAACCAGAGTGGCACTCAAAGAGGAGAAGCAGAAGCTATAGAGAAGAGAATTACAAGCTTGGGGCTTTCCAGATCAGAGGTGGATATTAAGAAAATGGGCAGAACAACATAAATCATACTACAGTGCCAACACAACACACTCTGCAAGAAAAATGTGACTGCGCTTCACCCTCTACCATGGGGCTGTGGGTGACCCACAGCAGTCTCGGAACTGGGCAGAGCTGATAAGGAGAGACTGCAGTGTGTCACTAGTGGTTTAATGTGGGTAAAATCTACAGCCAGGAAGGGAAAATTGTTTTATGGGTTGGAGGCACTCATAGCACTACTTAGCTCATTAGAGAAATGCTGCCTCTCTATTTCTAAAACTCTAATGAATCAAGGCTTACATGACAGCATGTAAAATGGCAAATTAGGAAAAGTGAAAAGCAGAAATCTCAATATTGATCAAGCTCCTGCTGCAAAGCTGCAAAAGAAAATTTGACACAGGCTTTAACTAGGGTTTTTGGAGACAACTGCAAGCTTGGCCAGGCTCCTAAAATGAAATTCTGTAGAACTATATATCTTTAGAGACACCAAATGGAGACACTGAAAATAACACCTAACCAAAACAGAGACAGTTCTCAACAGAGCAAACCATTCACTGTTTTACAGTACTTTATTCAAATTCATGGATGGAGGACACAGGGTTTATCATTAAGCTTAATAAAAATCACTCTGAACTACATTTATCCCATTGTATTTCTTCTCCTATTATGACAACTTCTGAATTAAAGAAAAAGTCATATTCAATAGCACAACATTGAAACTGATATTCCTTAGTATTTTCAGTATATCAGCTCCTATAAAGAAAGGGCAAATGTGGAGATTTATAAAATGCCATTACAAGCCCAGAGGACACTCTGGAAGTTTCACTTTATTTTGCAGTTTCCCAGGAGATGCCAAAGAAATGGGTCAAAAACCAAAGAACTGATTAGCCCAAGACCCTCACTCTTCCTGGACATCACTTAGCAAGACATCTCACTGCTTTGCCCTCTAACCATTTAGTGGGCTTTATAAGCTAGGAAGAAATACAAAGTAATAGTAAAATTTTTCTCCTTCAAATCAAGTTTAATCTGTCTCATAAATACCTCAAAACACAACGCACTGCATCAACTAGGACAAAATTGAGACACTTGGATTCCCTGTGCCTCTTGACAAAGCTGTTCCATGTGTCTGAAATAAGGAGAATCTCAGAATCTCACACCTACATTTCCACCTCATTTTATAGAAGTGTAAGAATTTGGATTGCTGTAGGTTTTCTGATGGCAAGATAAATGCAGTGTTGTGAAGAATCATGCACTTATTTTGTTCTCAAGCTTGTTTGTTCCTATCTAAAATGAACACGTATGCCACATAATAAAAACTATTCCTTTTCAACTTAAATCAAGTTTGCAGAAACAAATTGGACTTACTCCTCTGGCAAAGTAGTAAAAAGTGCTTTGTTACTGGATAAACTCACTCACCACTGAGGAAAAGACTGATTCTCAATTATGTTATTTAGGTTGCAAGGTATCACTGAAGATGGCAGTGGCACAAACTGCAGTTGCAGACATGCCACCAGTGGAGTACCATATGAGTTGATACAGGGGCTAATGCTTTGTAACATCGTCATTAAATGACCT
>JBCJKH010064948.1:0-10604 GCA_039877255.1 Loriculus beryllinus
TTTGGGCCAGGTGTCCTGTCTCTGCTTCCTCCTGGCTTCTTGTGCCTCTCTTTGCTGGCAGAGCATGAGACTGAAAAGTGCTTGATGTGGGTAAGCATTACTGAGCAACAACCAAAAGCATTGCTGTGTTATCAGCACTGTTCTCAGACTAAAGCCAAAAACACAGCACTGCACCAGCTACTAAGAAGGAGAAAATGACTGCTACTGCTGAATGCAGAACACCTAACAAGCTTTTTGACTGCTGTATGGGAATCATGAACACACTGGTGTAAACCTGACCTCTGCACATGCTACCAGCTCCTGCTCAAAGAAAATATGTCCACAAGGAGAAAAATTACCTTCAGAAGTGTGCATCTATTCTTATTTTTCATCTTTATGATTAGTCATTTTGGAAAAAGCCTTCTCTAAATGCTGATATACCTGTTCCTTCCGTAGGGATGTATTCACGTAGCTGTGGGTGAGCAAATTAGAAAAGCACAGCAGAAGTTACTGCTAACAAAGAAAAGTAAGCTGCGGTGACTATCCACGTGCAGACTTTTAGCCTCCTGCAAATGCAAAACAAAATGTCCCTACAGAGTGACTGGTGTTAATGCACTTTCCTTTATATTTGCATTCGGCTTAGAGTTGCACAAGGCTTCTTGCTGGGGCGAAAGTGATAAAGAATTAAGTTCCTGTAACTCAATTGCTTGCAAGTAGTTGCTATGTCTCTGCTGGAAAATATTGAAGAAAAAGCAAACCTCTTGCTCATACAGATCTAGAAAATGTTAAAGATTGGTTCAGCTTTCCTCCCAGATGGTCAGTGTGTCTGAAATTCACACATCAAGACCAAATTCCTGTTTTTATATTACTGAACATTTCTGCAAGCAAAGCCACAGTCGCTGCTGTAGCAGGCTATATAAATCAAGATACTTAACTCTAGAAAGTCAGGGTTAGTGGACTTCCATTCAGATCTTCTGTTGTTCTTTGATTATTTGCATGTCTCCTTCCCTAAAGTGAAAAGATAGATCCTTTCCTTACCACAATGTCAAAGGAATGCCAGCTTATGCCTTATTGGGGTGCAAGTATGCATATCCCCATGGATCCGCTACCTATTTGCTAGTCACTGGCCAAAACTATAAATAATTTGTGATTTATTTAATAATTGACAAGTTTTGATAACGAAATTATCCACTGGGTGACATCATAAATGGCACATACATGATGAGCAGCCATTCAGAAAACTCAGTGTAAACCATTCAGAGACCTCTGCTATGGAACAGGAATCATTTAAGGTATTCAGACACACACAGCTATGTACCTGGACTCAGTTTGAATTGCTTGAGAATGGGCAGAAAAAAAATAGAAGAAAATCCCCTGATAATTAATCTGTGGAGGGTAATTTACTGGGTCTAATCAGAGCAAACATCTCTATGGCTGGAATGTTGGAATAAATTAAACGTAAAGCCTTCAAGGTCGTAGCTTTGCAAGTTAATAACGCAGCACTGGGGAAGTCAGGTGGATACACACCGAGCAAACACACTCTGTTCCAGTGTGAAAGATCATGATCAGTTGGATGTAATGGGAATATTTCAAGCAGGGGTCAGCCCTGCCTGAAATAATATGAAGCAAACAGAGGATATAGAGGATTCAGTCTCCAAGCAAGGAAGCTTTAGCGGTGTATTGCAGGAGCAGCTGTGTTACACATCCCAACTTCTGCAGTGACCATAACCCTCAATTAAAGGTTTATAACCCTCTTTCAGTCCCAGATGCCCAATCCAGCCAGCCACAGGTTACCACCTCACAAGCTGCAGAGCCTATTCTGTGACTTTCAAATCCCAGTCCTGGAATGATCTGGCTGCAGAAACAACCACTTTAATATTGCACAGGTCCCCACTAAAGGACAGCCAGACTGCCGTTGACCAGGCAGCTGTGGGCAGGAAGTGATGAAGACCCCATGTGTTATGGGGTGGTGATGCCCTAAGATATTGTTGCTACCAGGAGTTAATTGTTTTTGCTGTTCTGATGGCTTTCATTGCAGCAGAGGATCTTTCCATAGGAGGATTAGAATGCCTTATATTTATTTTTTTATTGATTGATGGATTGATAGATAAATATACACTTCACAGCCACAGTCAACTTCACACTTATTCCTGTGAAACTCAGCATTAAAAATTACTACCTTACCCTAGCTGTTATGAATGTATATGTATGTGTGCACGCACACACACACACACACACAGAATGCCATTCACTTTGACTTAGTTTCTTCTACATATGTTATGATAGGGTCTAGAAAGACATGATCATAGACCTATTCCTCTGGCCTCCATCAGACCCTGCTTTGCTGCATACATAATGATCCATATCCCCAGATGTTGCATATTTCTCTCCCTGTTCATCACGCAGCCTCTTATCCTCATTCGCTTGCATACCTTTCAAATCCTCAGATGAGCTTTTCTGTGAAGTGCTCTCTCTTTGAGACTGAAACCCTCACTAACGCTAATGGATATATCTTCAGCAGAGCCCTGTGCCACAAAATTATGCTATTATCTCCATTTGCAGAGACAGAGAATGGAAGTGCAGAGATAGGAAGGTCACAAGGCTCGATCTGTCAGAGTACTCATTTCCGTAGCACTTTACTTGGTCACAGTATAAATCCCCTTTGACTGCATCTGCGATCATGAGAAATTCACCCTTGTGTCTGGCAGAAGAGGGTTGCAAGCTAGGGACCACAGTGACCAGCAGTAAGTAATTAGTACCCATCTCTGAGGAGGCTGACCTGACCTGAGACACACAGCAAAAATTCCTATCTGAAGCAGATTTGGATGGAAAAGCTCTAAAGAAATAAATGCTGGGTCTCTGATGGACAATATCACATCTAGCTATCAGATGCACTCTAATAGTTTTCTCTATGAATTCAAGCTGACTAAGAAGGTGCTTTGACTGCTATAAAGGCATTCATGCCTCCATCAGAAAAACTCAAGTGTGAAAATCAAAGCTGTGAAAAACACCAAACTTTGTACAGATGTCATAATAATAATAAATAAAGAGCAGACAAGAGGCATTTTGATGAGCTGATAGACTCATCAGCTGAGTTGTCAGCTGGAAAGGAGATAACTTCCCTCTTTTCCAAAACAGGAGTTTCTTTCACCAATACCTGTCTGGATTGAGGTCCTACCTGTTGGGGACTCTGTTTCTTCCTCTTCTCCGCTCTTTATCCCAGCACTCAGCCAAAATCTCAATTAGTTTAAGAAGAGTTGTGGTTATCTTCAGTTTCTAGACACCTATCAGAAAAGTCTGAGTTGCCCTGCATGTTCAGAGAAGGAATTAAGACAAAATCGATTGAAAATCCAGGGAAAAGGAAGGAGACCTTCCCCCTCTGTTTCTTGAAGTCCTGAAAATCCAAAACTTTCATAAAAGGATATAATTCCATATTTTCTGCCAAACTTCCCATTGTTTCTTTAGTCTGAGGGAAGACTCCCGCTTTTTTTGTGGGCTTTCTGTTTCTTGCTTATACTCAGCACTAACCCTACCAGTACAGGTTTCAGCTGATACTAGCACAAACTGCCATCTGATCGAATTTATGATCTAGATTTGTTAAAATAAAACTAGCCTCATCAGGCTCAGTACTAGATAAGGTCACATGCACAGGTCTGAAATGTTGCTGTACAATTTGGTTTTCAGGCTTCCCTGCCTATAGCAATCCTGCCTGAATTTGGTGGGGAGAGATGACAGACCATAGAAAGCAAAATAGTTTTAGTATTTCCCAAGACTCACACTTTTCACCTAGAAAAGGTGGATTTTTTTTCTCTAAAATCAAACCAAGAAGAATAAATTGCAATGAAATAGTCATGGAGTAATCTGCTTCTGGACCTCCTGTTTCCTGCAGAGGTTTCCCTTTGGGGGAGCCCTTTGCCCCTGTGTGAGGCTGAGCCTTCAGGGACATGTTCCTGCACCTCAGGCATTCTTGCAAGGTGTCAGCCTTGCTTCTCACCTTTATTTAGCTGCATGTCCATTCAGTTGTGCCCCCTGAGGCCTTTTTCAAAGCCCAGCAGTGCTAACAGGGGGATTCCTTATTAATCCAAGGAGCCTTAGATGTAGATGCCAGTTTATAAACCTGTGGTGGAAGAGAGACACATTCAGGGAAATGGGCAAGAGACCTGGTCCAGCTCATCATGGCAGCTTTCTGGTACAAAGTAAAGTGTAGGAAATAAGGGCAAGTGGCGGATTGGCTCCAAAAGTACCTGCTTATGTTAAAACAGACTGTTGATGCCGCTGCATCCATCAGGAGCCACCAGTCGGATGCAGAGATTGGAAATGCAGGCTCTAAGAGCTCTTCTGGGCAGAAAATAAAGCTAATTTCAAAGAAAAACCTCTAGGGAGATGTGGTCCCTGTCTGTGAAGCCTACCAAATGCAGCAGAATGACTAGGTTTTGCCCAATTTGATCATTTCAGCCACCAGTGCTAGCCTGGGCCCAAAGACAGTGATCTGGTGAGACAGTGAGGCTGGGCCAACAACAGAGAAAACTGTATTAAAGCAACTAATGAGAAAACCACTTCTTTGACTTCGGCACACGTATTGTTCAAGCCACCAGAAAAGAGTAAGGACTTTGTTCCACCCTCATCATTATTCTAGCTACTAAATTAGGAAGAAGTTAGGACATTGCCAGTATTTCCAAACAGGCAAGAAACCCCTACTCCCTCAGAACCTCCTGCCTCATAGTCCATTACTCACATCCCCAGAGAAATCACAATAAGAGACACAGAGTTTACCATCTTCAAGCAGGAAATAACTGCCTTCCTATAATGCTTGCTAATTGCTTCACTTAAAACTAGTTTGATTACTTGGCACCAAGACAGTATTTTAAACCCGAATTATTGCTTGGAACTTTCCTTTCACCTACCAAGATCCCATGCCATTAAAAATGTGTAGCAAAGGTTTCCCTGCAAGGGACAAGATTGCCTCTTAACCCTTTCATGAATCATAAGTTTGGCTCCTGGGACATCTTACCATCTTGGCATGTGCTCCATGAAAATGAAGGTGTTAGTTATTAATACCACAGCAGGCAGAAACAAGTGTGCATGTGAAGAAATGCGGGTTGCTGAAGCAAGTCACACGATGGAGCTACAAGGCATATTCCTTAAAGCTGTCACATAGGGTGGACAGCTTTTCACTTTCTGAAACCAATAGACCAAATCTATCACTCTAAGATTTAGGTGAAAACAAATAATTTCTTAACTTGGCTTGCCCTTTTCCAATTGAGTGGGAATTGCAGTGCTACTTTTAGGGAGTGAAGGACATCAGTGCAGCAGTTCTAGGTACACCCTGACCCGCAGGAGCAGACCGGTTTGGGGCTTGGCTATACCAAACATTGTCATTAAAGCTGCCTTTGTCACAGCACTTCTCTAGGATCAGAAATTAACTTGCATTTTGTACTTGACAGGAAGTTATTAAGAAATCTCTGCAGCTACAATAAAACTGATGCTTAAATTGCAATCTTTCAAAAAGAATTTGAATCTCAATACAAAGCATCAATAGGGTAAGCAGCAGCCATGTAGTTGGCAGATCCCTGAAGTGTCTGTTCCTGAAAGTTTTCTTTGAGGTGAGACTCAGGTCTTGAGAAAAAACAGACTTCATGGCCAGGGATGTGCAGGACAGTACCCAGCAGTGATTCACCTCTCAAAACTCTGTACAAAGGGGTCTGCGTGTGTGTGTGTGTGTGTGATTTTCAAGCAGCTCCACACTGATCAATTATGTTTGCCATGAAATTCAGCATGAAGTTTCTTTATCCTCTTGGCAAATAAAGTTTTTCACAACTATGCAGGAACTGTCTCGTAGGATGGGAAACAGCTGGGGCTTTCTCCTTATCCATGCCACTTGGGAGCAGCAATGCAGTGTCTGACCTTTAGTTTATCTCCAAGGTCTGGAAAGCCAGGGAAACAAAGTGTACAGGGAAATGGCGATGATGTGGGTGTAAAACACAGCCTGAATCTAACGCAGGATATTTCGAGGCAATTAGTCAAAATATGTGGAAGAGGGTGGGCTTTGCTACCATGCCATAATTTTTTTAAGCAGCAGGAATCCAGAATAAAATTTATGCATGAAAAACTCTTAAGTGCAACTCATCCACTGAGAATAGGCTTTCTCCTTGCGGGTCTTTTGCACACAGCTATGTTTTACTTAGATGTAAGCACTGCACACATCTAGAGCAGTGCTGCCAGTTTCTGCTCCTACCAGGGCAATTGTTAGAGTAAATTTGAGAATCTCTAATGGCTGGGAGAAGGTTTTAGAAAGGGTCACTGGCTAAAATGGTGACCTACTGATGAGGAGGCAGGGAATCAGGCCAAAGGGAGTAAGAATATCTGGGTTTATGTGCAATGGGAAGAGTGCCTCTGAGTCAAGAGAAAATGTAGACATGGGCCAGTTTCTCAACTGGTGCTAATGAGTAAATATTAGTGATAACAGAGACTCCCAGCTGGTTCCTTGTGCTTTATTGTCACTGAAACTGAAGGTAGGAATTGAAAATTAGCACCAAATAATCCCTTTTCCAAGGTGGTGCCCCCACAACCCCTTGGCAAATGCTTTCAGCAAGAGTGCCCTTGGTTCAGACCAAGAGAAGGCAGAGAGAGTGACACAAGACACTGGCCACTGATGTCCCACCAGTCCCTTCTTGCTCTGACCCAAACAACGGTCACAGAGATAGAGGAGCTGCCATAGTGCTACCCCAATACATCTGGCATGGCCTGAACCTCAAGAAATGCAATTTGCTTCAGAAAGGCGGTCTCCTGGGACAGATTTGGGAAAAGCATCCTTTAGAAGGGTAACATCACAGAAAAAGAAGAAAGGTAACCTCTAAAACACCAAAGGTGGGCTTTTTTATTTGAACAAATGAAATCCAAGTGGAAAACACGGTCCTGAAGAAATCTCTGTAACCAGACATGCCCCAGGCTGAGAGGTGTCTCATCCAATCTCCAGAGTCAACACAAGAAGTTTTAGTGAGAAAAGACATTGCCAGGGCTGAAGATGACACAAGTGCCACCTCTGACATGGAAAACACCAGTTACAGCTTCCTGAACACTAGTTTTGGCACCCAGCATGGCCATAGTGGGTGCAGGATTGATTGAGTACACCGTGCTATAAAGGTAGCCTTTTTTTTTTCTATATATAAAAAGCCACCCCATGTCTCCAGGATAAATATTTGTGTTTTATGATCTCTTCTCCACTTCAGCCCACTTCCTGCAACCTTTACCAGTCCCTAAACACTTGATGAAAGACTTATAAAGACCACGGCAGGAACTGAAACTTAACATTTTTGTTTTCAAGCTTCGAAAATATTGCCCAATCATCCCTTATTCCTTTACAGGAAATCCCTTTAAAAACATTCTTCAGTGAGTAGTTAAGCAGTTGAACCAATACATCCCCCATCTCAAGTTTCTGCTGGTAATTAATAAACCAAGTGGATATCTGACAGAATAGTAACTTTTATCATTTCCAGATAAACATTACTGTGTCTGGTTATTTCCAGGCCTTCACAAATGCAATCAGAAAAGTGAATTAGACAGTGCTGTAGAAGTCTGTTGAACATTCTTTCTTTTGTTCTAGTGCTGTTAATTTATTCCTTCAAGCCAATTTTTGCACTGTCACTGCTGTGAAAGCTTTCTCAGCAATTTAATTACAAAAAAAAGAACCCTCCAGTATAAAATTGCTACAGGGTAAAAAGTATTTAAGGCATCAGCTTGAAAGCAGCTCATATCTTCTGTGTGTGTGTGAAGGGAACATGTGCAACACACCCATCAAACCTTTTTGAATGCGTAAATTTATAAACTCTCCTTTTTCTGTAAGGAAAACATTTGCCTTGATGTTCTATCATCCTCAGAACTATATGTCTCTTGGTTAACTGAATAAACACTTTTGCATTGCAGAAAATAAAGGTAAGTTGTTACTCCTTAAAAATCCCATACATCTGAGGAAGTCGAAGGCTTTTTGAGAACTCAAAAATAAAGATTTTTGAACATGCATAATTTTTTTTCCCATAAATGTCACCCACTCAGAAACAAAAGAACTAAAGTAGGCTGTAATTACTTCCCTACACAATAGATTCCAATTGCTCCTATCAAGAAATATTGCATAATTATTATAACTTAGGGCTGTGATTATATATTTGCTCAAAGGAGATTCACACATAATGGAAAGCAGTGGGACTTATGGCTCTTTGTCTATTGTGTCAACTCGTAAATTTAAATTATTTTATTAGAAAACTAAATAAAAACTTTGAGTTCTAAACAATTTCTCATCAGCTGTCAGGATTGAAGGAAGTGTTAATGATGGGGCATGCAGATTTGCATAGAAAAAATAGAGAAGCAGTAGAATAGATAGGAGAGGGTAAGTTGTATGTCTACTTGTGTTAGCCCAGCCATCCCTCCCTCCATCCATCCATCCATTGGATTCGTGGGCGTCCTTTCTGCACATCTCACAAGGAATTTGCAAGAAACTGATAAATAAGATCATCTTTCCATAGAAGATGAAGACAAAGATCAGCCTGTGCAAGACATCAAGAAAAATTGTCTCCTCCTTTCCTCCTTCATGTTCTTGCTGGCTCACCCTCTCTTGTCCCTCACACCAACTGGGTTCCTGGCTATTTGTACAGTTTTTTCAGTGGAGGCAGGGTTCAGACACACTGGGATGTGGAAGGACGAGGAAGAGGCAAGGCTTCACAGGGGTTTGCCATGTTCCTCAACAGTTTTGCACATCTGATTTAAATAGACTGTTTTTCATCCTTGCAACTCATGCCTCAGATAACTCGCACATCTTTGATGTTGCCAGTGCTTAGGGTAAGTGTCCTGCTTCATATCCTTGTATAACCTGCACAAAACAAGAGGCAGATGACAAGCAAAACCAGGACAAACTATTATCTAGAGAGAGCAGTCTCTGAGCGCAAGATGTAGGACTGCTGCTGGAGAAGATGCCCCAAGGTGACTTTGCCCTCGATGGCATGCAATATCCCCTGGTGCTGAACTGGAGCTCTCAGTGCAGTCACCTGTTGCATTTAAGACAGCAACAGTCTGTATCTTCTGAAAAGTAAGAATAGAAAGAAAATCCTTTTAAGCCTGCGAAATGCCAGAGTGATTGTGGCAGCATGAGAGAGAGGAAGACACTGATGCAAATTCTGGCATTAAGTCCAGCAGACAGCGTCCATCATCATGGCAAGTGTGTATGGCAGCTGCAAATAGGTCTGTGACCACTCACTGGTGTGGAGCCAGAGCAACTTCAAAGAGAATGCCACAGGAAGCTGATTTTTCATGTATGTGTGTTCTTTCATAGGAACTTTTATGTTTCTGCCTAGTAATAGCAGAAGTAATATCACGATTTCCCAAAGTGTAACAAATCTAATGTGTCATACATACTAGATGGAAGTAATTTAACAAAAGCACTCTTTAATTTCATAGCTCACTACTGCAAATGGTTCCTGGTTAATGATCAGTGGTTTGCTGTTTTGCCTTTTTAAAGTCAAATCTTTTAAAGTACAGATGGAGAGGGTTTTTTACAGCTGTATGGGAACAGTGACACTGATACATGATGAACTCTGCGGGTGGTATTCAAATCCTGCCATCTACTTTAAAAGGATTTTTGAAAGTCATTTTAAAGGGACACCATCAATTTGAAGATCACTTTGGATCTCATAACATTACAAGTCATATTTCAGACTAGCACACAAAGCCATGCTCCATTCCAAGTAAGACGCTTTGCTTTGTATTTCGATACTATTTTACATGGGAGTTTTAAAAGCTTGCAGAGGGAAGCTGCAACCCTGTGAACAGCCATCAATGCTACCAGATGGCCAGGTCAGCCTCAGCACTGCTCATAGACTCTGAGACTGAGCCCAGCACTCCCAGAAGCAACTAAGGACTGGGACTGGCCCCACTGTTCTACTTAAGGCTATATTCTTGACAGCAGCCAGAAGCAGAGAAATTCTAGTGTTGATTTCCAAATGAAAATGTCCTCTTTTGCCACACTCCTCAGCCTTAAGAGAACATTTCAGAGATGTAAGGAAACCTTCTGGTTCCAGCTGCGTTTGCTTCCACTGTGATCTGTTTTAGATTTTGTTCAGTCTTGGTTAGGAGTGTTCACTGTTCAGTGTGCAGACCTCTAACTTACAAAGGGCTGGGACTGTGCTTAATCTGCAGAGAGCAAAAATGCTTCAGAAAAGGAAAGTTCCCCCATGAGAAAGTTGAGTGGAAGCAATGAGCAAATCACTTGGAAATAAAAAAGGGAGGTGCAAGCCATGTTGTGACCTAGAAAGAGGAAAGTTTAGTTGAGGAAACTAAACACTTGCAACTGAAAGTATACTTTTGAGCAGGGAGTATATTGTAAAATCCCTTTCAGAATTGCCTCACCTGTTGGGCTTTATTTCAGAGCTCAGTGGTTTTATGAGATGAATCTATTTCCTCTCTTTCCATTTAATTCACACACAAGCTTAAAGAAGGAGCAAAGGACATTTTGAGTGCCGGTGTTTTTCTTCCCACATAACTGTTACATGAGAGGAAGCCCTACTTTCCTGGAGATGGCTGAACACCTGCCTGCCCATGGGAAGAGGTGAAGGAATTCCTTGCTTTGTGTGCGCAGA
>JBCJKH010064950.1:0-14031 GCA_039877255.1 Loriculus beryllinus
TCTTCCAGTCTGAAACCTCCCATCTATTTAACCATCTTAAGAGTGGAGCTGTTATAAAGTACACATTACTTTTGTGGTGGGTTGACCTCTCACATACTCTCACTCCTCTCTTCTGGCTGTTTTTGTACAGCAGGTTTTTTACTTTCTCCTTGTTTACTGTTACCCAGAGGTGCTACCATTAATGATGAGAGGCTCAGCCTTGGCCAGTGGCAGGTCTGTTTTGAAGCCAGCTAGCATTGGCTCTATTGGCCGCTGTAGACACCCTGCTGTCAAAACCATGCCCTGCAAACCAAATACAACCTTCTTCCAAGGAATCTGAGTTAAGCACAGAAGTGTTTTGAATGTTATTTGTGTAGCCCAGTTTAAATCACAGCTATAGACTCCACCTACAACTGAGAAATTTCAATCACAATGTGTTATTAGTGCAGTCACATATCTCCAGCATTTAATAATCCATTACATTTCAGAAAGTTGGCATAAATTACTTACCACCAGTCATATCACAAACAATTTAATGCATACAAACCCTCAAATATTCATTTCAACAGGGAAAGCTGCTACAGAATTGCATCTTGGTTCACAAGGACAACTTCAGAGTAAAGGCAAGTGCATTTCAGCCACACTAGCATCAACAGCATGCAACACATGACATTAAACTGATGCAGTGCCTATGCTTCAAACATTAAACAAAAATTAACACATATTAAACAGTCACTTGGAACATAGGCCATGCTATAAAATGCCCTTTGCTAGTTAACCACCAAAAACCCCAACAAACCCTTATTTATTTACCCAGAACACTGAAAATCTATAGTTGTATTTGATTTTATAATAGAATGCATATAAAGTATTATGATAAAAAAATCATAATCATGTTATAAATCATCTTCAAACACTAAGATCCTTTTCTGACTGAAGCTTAAAATAGTTTATGTCTTTCCAAAGATGCAGCAAATCACTAGGATTTATCTTCCCATAATTGCTTTTGAAATGCATTCCTCTCTTGATGCTTTTGAATTGCATATCAAAATTTCACATTCACCTAAGCAAGCCTGTTCTACCTAGTGGCACAATTCCTATATTCTAGGAGTTTCTTTCAGGCTTCAGGAAACAGTTCCCTTTAAAATATGTATTTGTCTTTATTTTGCGCAATGTTTTTTACAAGGGATAGAGAGAAGTGCACTAGAGAAATTTCTTTTCTAAAAAGGCATTCTGGAGAGAGTTTCTTATGTACATGTGACCAAAATTCTTCAACAGTGAGGAACAACTGACCAGAAGTCATTTCCCTTACCAAAAAGAGTACACAATTCTCCAGAAACGGACTACAAAACCACAGTGTTAATAATGCCCAGTTTTTTTAGACCTTTATGGTAAGACATAGTAATGTACATACACAATTTGTGGGACACATTAAGCTTTTACGGGTGATCTTGTCTCTTCATAAAAAATAGATTGTAATATCAAATATTAGAACAAGCTATATAACTTGTACCATATGGAGTTTATATATGACATTTTAAAAACGACTATTATGTAGTAATATATTAAAAGACTATTTTCAAGTAAATTATGATTCAATTTCATAGACAACATATCTATAATACATATTCCAGCAGTATCTATTCCCAGTAATCTGAAATATGCAAAATAAAGCCTGTGTAAACTTACAGTTTATTTCCACATTTCTCAATTTCAAGCCTATTCATTTTCTGCATGGAAGATTCCTGATGCCTTAAATGGGAACTAATTACTGGGGCCTATCACAAAGAACTTTAAAGAAAACCGCAATATTTCTCACAAAATGAGTGAGAGTGAGCTCAATCACATTTTCAGAATGACTAATCACTTGGGTTCTTGCTTTCAGACCCCAGAATATCCTTTGAAAAGCCTACGCCCTCATCCAACAGAATATAAAAGGGGCAAGCTGCTCTGTGGTACTCTCTAAGGACACTTTCAAGTGCTTTTGGGAATAAAGGTCAGAAAGACCCAACTTAAAAATACTTAATATCCATTAAGATCAAAGATTAGTACATACACATATTAAAGGTTAGATTTAAGAGCTGTATGACCACCACCGGATAAACAAAATGCTTATAAACATTATATACAAAAATTCACTCCAGCCCCCTCCCACCAACACGATGTTTCTTAGGTGTTTATCATTAATCTCAACTACAGTTAAGAAGTTCTGAATGATTGCTACTTCAAATGGTGCATGCTGCTTCTGTAACTGCTGTACTTCATACAGCTTACAGCATTCCTTAACATTACCAGAGGCCAAGTTCTCATTCCAGCAGTTGCAGAAGTACCAGAACTTGGCCTCGTACAAATCTGGTTTTGGTTACAAAAGCAGTTCTTACATTAAAGTCTTTTCTGAAATTTGGGTGTTGTATTAGATGTTGCTCTACAAAAATACAATGTAAGCACAGTACATTTTACCTACAAATGTTCTCATTTCATAATTGCATTGCTATATGTAAATATATTTAAGTTGAAAACATAACATTGTTTTAATGGTGGCAAAAAAAAAAAAAAAGTATTTTGCCAGCCCCTTCCCAATGCAAATCATAAATGCTTGCCATGAGAACTAATAGTTCACTAGCTATTACAAGTGACAAAATGCAAACAAACTTATTCTATTGAAATATGTATGTCCTTGAATTTGAACATCTTTCCAGTGAATTTCAGAAGCAATCTGTATACATTTTACAAGATCTCTCTCACTGATATTCACTGGAGTGGACTGTTCTCAGTGGGGAAGACAGATCACTTTGGAAGATAAAAAAAGGGGTAAAGAAATAGGTGAAATTTTTTAACTGGTAGCTGTTGCTGTTCCTGTTTCTGCTTTTCCCATTGGTGTTTCATGAAAAAGTAGTTTTCTGAGTATGTTTGCATAGAACGGTCCATACACTTGTTTATTAAAGTTTACAATGCTTGCATACTGAGATCCAACAAGCTCCATTTCTGTCTGAATCACGGAAAGACCTCCTGGCATGGTAGGCATAGACTTCTGAAAACTGGGAAGAGCAAGCAAGCTTCTCAGGAAGAACTGGATCCGTTTGTCTGAAATAAAATATAAAGTACATTTAGAACAAGAGAACCCAAGCTGAAGCCACAGTCACTTTGTAAGCACCCTACACATCAGCACAGCACAAAATCCAGCAGTGCGGGTAACAACTCTTTCCCAAGCCTGTGTTGTAGTGGGAAGCAATCCTGAAAGCTTCTTGAAGTTGGCTCCTGCAAGCTGGATGCAGCATAAACCTCCTGCAACAAGTTACATTACTTAAGTAGACTCGAATTACAAAAACTACTAAGTCTAAACCTAGAACTGACAGAAGGGAGACTGAATAGTACTCATTTTTCTCAATTTTCCACCAAAATATGAGCATGTCAAGGCTTGTTCCTTCAGGCACTTTAAAAAGTATTTCTAGCTGTGACCAGCCATGCTCTACAGCACACTAAGAACACCCTCTTTATGTAAACAACATTTCCTTACTCTTAGTTGCCCCAGTGTTTTGCTGCAATAAAAAGTGTTTTTAAAAATAATTACACAGCTGATTAAGCTTGCTGGGAGTAAGTTGATGTATGACATAACCCATACAAGACAATTATACATAATCTTACTAACCAATCAAGGAACAGACAGGATTATTCTCCTCTACAATATGAGTGATTTGACCCATTAAATTACTCTGCATTTCTTCATCAAGAGTAGGAAGACCTCTTTCAGTTAGAGACTTGTTCACTTTACTGCAAATTTGGACACCTATAGCATTCAGAGCCTCCTTCAAATCAAAAGTTCTGGAAGAAAGAAAGAAAAGCATTAACTTTGGCAGTTTCTAGAGCATAGGTTGTAAAGTGACCTTATTTGTCTTTTCCCCCTTTTATTTTAAACTCACCTTCTGCAATAAAAGAATTTAGAAAAGTTCTTTTGCAGATTTACAAGCATCTACAGGTACAGCACAAATCTTCATATGGAAGATAAAATAAGTATCTAACATGAAAAATAATTTAAAGAGTACAGCAGTGACACTACTTAATTTTGCCATTTACACTAAGGTATTTTCCTGGGCCACATGCGTAGTATTTCGTAAGAAAAAGCAGAGTGGAAAAACTATTATTTTAAGACACTCCTTCAGATCATGTCACTTACTTGCAGGTAGCAGAAGTAAGCAGCAAAACTGCTTTAACTACAACTAGTTTGAAGCAACTGGCAAGACAATTCTGTGAATGTATTGCCAGAGTCTCTTCAGTATTGGGAGCATATGAATGAACTTTAGTACTAGGGCCCAACGTTCTGTATACTAACATCAAGATTTCATCAAAATATACCTTTGAAAGCATGTGCCTAACAGAGTGGACTTATATTTTCAAGGGAATATAGATACAGATTACTAAAATTTTATGTTTTCCTATTATTAACAAGTACTGGCTATGACATTTGAGTTTCCAAGGGTTTTCAGATCCACTTGGCATTTCCTGTTTAATATAAGTAAATGAATATGAAGAGTGATAAAAATAAGACCTTACTTCTTGTTCATGCCTTCAAGAAGAGGAACAGAGATCCTTTTCAGCTGCTCAGCAAAATCAGGCACATCTACAATTGCTGCACCCACCATATTGTTTGTAATAAGACAAACACAAGCTACGATCCGTAATTGTTTGAGCTTTTCTCTCAACTCCTGAAGACGAGCTTCATCTGTTATTAGAGTCTGGAATTGAAAGAGTAATACTAATTTAGGAGTATACAAGGAGAGAGGCAGGAAAAAGGACAGATACAGGCTGTAGTCATTAATTACTGACATTTTTAAACACAAATACACAATGTCAGAAGAGACAGCAGCTGAAATGCCCTGAATATGTTAATATTGCACAAAGTGACATTATGTATAAAGTAAGCCTATGGCAGGAAGAAAGGTAATGTCTTCAGTGCAGAGGAAACCAAGGACATTGCCATGTTATTCCTCATCACTGCTGATAGAAATCTGCAACCAACAATTCAACAAAGCAAAATGTTCAGGGGATCCAGAGGACATTGCAGTGATCAAGGTTACAGACAGCAGTCTTCTGGATTCAGCTATTTTTTGAAAAATGGCAATCTGGAACTAACAGACAGCAATGAACAACTGTGCATGACAACCATGAGCTCAACCACCAGAGCAAATTCTGCAAGTGATTCATAACCTGTTACAGGCAAACACACAGTTGATCATACCAAGACTAATTCCCACAGCAAAATGTAGCTGGAGTGATTTTTTAGGTTAGAAAGACTTCAATCCTAATCAAATCCCTTCAGTGTGAAGCACAGGGGCATTAACATTCAGTAGCAGTAGTTTAATAGTATGGCAAACTACATTCACCAGAGGATACCTGTGTGTAGCTATTACTCAAAACTTTTCAAATTAAGGTAAGAATAAGGTGGTTTCCCTTGTGTCCACTGACTGACAACACTAACCCCCCCCCCCCCCCCCACCACCACGTATTCAGCAAGTTCTCTGCCAGGCTACCCTAAGTATAGCTAAGGAGCTCACTGCAGATGCTAATTTTAGCCCTGACTTATGGCCAATTTCAAATTGGCTTTATGGAAAGTTGCAGAGGTCAATGATCAGGAGTTGGTAGGAAAAACTGAACACTGATTCTCAAAGCAATAGTTTATATGCACTGAGAAAGGATGAATATCTACTTTAGAGGGCTTCAAGTTTTTATTGATTCTGTTCTAAAGCAAGAGCAATCCCACTAATTCCTGCTGCTCTTACAAAAACAGAATGCTATAATCAGTTCCCTCAAAGGTATGCAAAGCCAAGAGCTGGCGGTACCAGGCCCAGCCTGTGATCATGGCCAAGCCTGCTCTCAGGGTGGAGCTGGTGAGCTATGATGGGATAGAGTGAAGACAAGGTTCTTTTCTCGTTGCTGCCCATCTTGTATTTCAGAAACTACATTAGCACATATGCTCCAAATTTACTATTCAGAAATTTAATAAGTGCAAGAGACTACTTCACTTAGTTATCAATAAAAGGATTGTTATACTAAACCAATATTTTCATATAGGTAGAAATCTGAAGACACTGAAATACACTTCCTACCTCTGGAATTGTTTTGTGATAATTCCACTGTAACAGTTTCAAGTAGCCATTGTTTAGCACCAGTGTAGGACTAATGATTCGTTTAGAACTACTATCAGCACCAGGGGATGATGAAGATTCATCAGAAGTAGATGACAATTCATCTTCTATCGATTCCTTTATCCATTCTGTTGTGAGGTCCAAGGCACCTAAGCATTGCAAATCAGTAGAGATTTACTGCATGCTCTCATCAAAATAAGCACTACCTTGAGGAAAAAAAGAGTTGTACTCATAAACAAGAGTATGACTTCTTAAGACTCAAACATGGTGGACAGCTGAGTTTTAAGATGCAAATTCTCCCCCTTATTTTGTTTTTCCCCACTTTTCTTTCACTGGCCACCTTAATATTCTAGGTAGCTTGTACAAACCCAGCAATAAATTAAGACTTCAGCCAAGATCTTTGGGTAAAAGCAGCCTCAGAGTTCCCAAAGCATTTTTTAATTTTCCTTTTTCAGGAAGGCAAGTTACTAGTTGGGGTACAGGACTGGAAAATAGAGGTGAAGGAAGAAAGAACTCTAAGAGCACCTCAATTTGCTGTTAACACAGTTTTTCCTCAGGCTGCATATATAAATACTGAAGGCTGTATTAGTGGCTCAGGGTTCCCATTTTAGAAGCCCCTTCTCCAGATGTCAGTAAGCCTACTTTTTCTTCTTGGAAAATGTTTCCTGAACCCTGTTTAGCCACATTACACAAATCCTATAATAATGGATAAAGTTGATTTTGCATTGTCTAAGATATTCCCTCAGAACTTGCCTTTTGTTTATTAAAAATAAGATCCTGTCTCAACTTTCAGGCATACTAACTAGTTTTACATGTTTACTTCAAACTAACAATAGACTGGCTGCATACAAAAGAGATAAAGTCTCATCTTTCAGTATGTAGGACTCCTGCCTCTGGACAGGAAGAGCTGCAGTTTGTTTTTCAGATATGAACCAATACAGCAAATACAAATTTGTCTGAAAGCACTGCAGATTACAGACAAACATACTTTACAGCAAGTTAAGCAATTGCCCATTGGTAGCTTGCTTGTCAAAGAACTTCTGCATTAGCTAGACCCAGACAAGAAACTGAAGTTTTCCTCCAAATTAACTGCAATTGATAGATTTCATAGCATGTCTTTAAATAGGTTTTTCGTTTGTTTTTTACAGAAAATTTTGATTTAAAGACAGCAGGATGCCTACTTGGTGTTTCTTCAAGAATTTCCTGGAATTTTGTTCTTTCGTAGTCCACCAAATTACGCTGAAGGTACGGTCTAAGGTTTTGAATTGTGTAATTTGCCATATCCATTTTCATCAGGTCCAAAACACGGAATATTTGTCTGAAAGGAGAAATTTAAAATTTGACAATTAGTCTACTGATTTTAACCAGCATATGTGAGATACACCTACATCAGTGCTTTAACTTAAATTCTCAAAGAAGTAAACTGCATCAGTATTGCAGTGTAATAGATACGTTACATAGCTTCCAGGATAACTAAGGAGTATTGTGTGTAAGGTTTGGTGTAAGTCACAGATACCAAGACCAACACGCAGCAGCTGTAAGTTAGTACATTTCAGCCTAAATGAACACATTTTAACTTTTTATTTAAATTTGTACAGAGAGAAACAATCCCAGTAGTTTTGATCCCTGCATAGGATCTAAGTTGCAATGAAACAGTAGAACAGCTCCATCTACTCAGCATTTTCATGTATCTAAGAACAAGTAAATTAGTTTCCACCAGTTACACTTTACTCAAGTTCAAATAATAATATCTTTACTAGAGATATTTAAAATGCAAAGTTTGGCCTCCTACATGCACTGAATACTACAAGATAGAACTATACAAATGCTCTGCGTAAGCTTTGTAAGGATAAACAAGACTGAAAAAGCAGTCTCTGAAGCAGATTATTGCACGAGTGTTCTTTTCCTTGTTTAGTGGCTTAGATAGTCAGAGCTGGTACTGCTTGATCTAGGCATTCTACCCATTTCATTACAAAGTAAGACAATATTCTTGTCAGCATGTCACAGCTACGCCCCTTTAATAATTCTGTATAAAAGTAAGTTTTCCTATAGTTTGACAACAGGTGTTATGTAAACTGACATAATTTAAGACTTTTTAAAGACTATATCCCCCTCTTCTACTGCCCAGTACTCTTTCAAAAGAGTTTTTCATCTGAAAAAAAAAAAAAAACAAAAAACCAAGACACCCGAATACCAACCTCAGTAATTCTACAATATTGTCAGTTGCTTTTAACTGTTTTATATCATTGTCTCTTATTGGAGCACACAACTTTCCCATAGTGTTGATAACATAATTAGCTAGTCCATGAATATCAACAGCATTATGTTCTGCCTGCTGTCGTATAAGATCCGTATCTAGAACTTCACAAATTTGATTTTGAATCCTGTTTGCTCCAGGAGTCAGGAAGGAAAGAAGAATCTAAAGTAGAGGGGAAATAAAAAAGCATATTAATAAAAAACCAAACCACTTTGTAAACATGCTGAAATAAGATTTTAATGTCGACTGCATTTAGCTGACTATAACAAGACACATTAAGACTAAATATTAAGGTAAAAGGAAAGAAGTACTGTTAAAATTATCTCCATAAAGTTCTGCAAAAAAGCTCCAAGCTATAGCAAAACAGAAAGCATGTCTGGGATACTGCCCTATAAAACAAACATTTCCTAACTCAAAATTTTGAAAGACTTAGTATTGTGCTAGGATTGAAGGTGTGCATGCTTCCCTGTATGATCACAGAATCAACAAGACTTGAAAAGTCAAACCGTTCCCCCAGCACTGCCAAGTCCACCACTAAACCATGTCACTAAAGGCTGCATCTACACAGCTTCTGAACACTTCCAGGGATGGTGATTCCACAACTTCCCTGGGAAGTCTCTTCCAGCACCTAACTACCCTTTCAGTGGAGAGATTTTTCCTAATATCCAATCTAAAGGGCCAGAAAAGTTGGCCAAAAAGAGTGGGTCTTGCGAGTGTGAAATGCTCAGAGACGTGGGTGAACAAAGTCTGCATGAGCAGGTACAGTCACATTTATACTCCTGTTCATACCATAAGCTGGAAAGAAACAAAAAAACCCATACATTGCTGGAAAGAAACTAGGAGAAATGTAAAGCTTTGAGAGTAGAGCTGACTTGCAACTTATTGTAATATATTAATATAAATATACTATAAATACACCTATTTGCAGTTCTGAGTAATGATGGTTTCATCTTTAAAGAACAAACATAAAGGTGTTGACTGAGTTAGCAGACCCTTCAGTGAAGTCGGAGCCTTTCAGACCTAAGCTGACAAAACAACACTGGGGCACAGGAGAGTAAGAATATCACCTCCTTGATTTCCTCAAATAGCTTGATAGCATGTTCATATTCTGGAGGATCTTCATTCAGTTCTGATTCCAAGTGATCCCAAAATGCCTTGTGGACAATCTGTTTCACTGTGCCTGCAAAACTGTGTAATAATTCAATTAGATACAGAAATGACTCCCAAGTATTTTTTATCATTGGTAAAAGTGATTTAGATTAGTCTGATCACAATCACTGGTGAGGGAAAATGCACCTCACCAGCTACTGCACCCTGCAATCGTATCTTCATTGGGCTGTGTGTCATTAGCTTCCAAAACATCATCCAGACTGACAAGTCTTTTATAAAATACACGTGTCTTAGAAAGTGGTGCTGGCAATTCAGATGTGGGCAAAGTAGTATTAACTGCCCTTTTTCCTTATTGGATTTGTACTCATTGTCCTAACCTTGTATGTTACGTACTATGCTTTCTCAAAAACTACTTTGTCATATAACCAATTATCAGTTAAGAGATTTATGCAATTAAAAATACCCTTGTTTTTTTATGTAAGTTTTCTCAAAGCAAAGACCAGCGTCATTTTTAAGTTGCTCTTGCTCACAGATACATCTATTTAGCTGCCTGCATAAGGGAAGTTGCATCATGCTTCCTCTGGATCTCCAGGTATTTCTGCATGTCTTCTGGGGCTAATATTAGAGCTATGTTCATGATGAGCTTTATCTTCTTAATACTACCACATCAATGAGCTATTACCTACAAAGCCACTATTTCACCCTTTCCACAGGGCTTGGACAAAACAGAACAAACCAATGCTCGTCTTCTCTATGTGCATTCATATTACATTAACCCTTTATCTTCCATAACATTTAAAACAGAGCAACATGCCAAGACAGTATATCAACCCAACTGGACTGCACCACTTGTTCCAAGCAAGATCATACTGACAGTGACTCCTGGAGGTGCAGGATAAAAATGTTTTGGGTTTGGATTTTGTTTGTTGGTATTTTTTGTTTTGATTGGGTTATTCTGGGGGTGGGGTGGTATTTTATTTGCTCTTACCTGTTCTGTGGCAAGTCTTCATGTTTTATGCAAAAATTTGCATTTACAGCAATTTCATGAGCTAGGGTCAAGTTTGTCAAATTTCTTGCAGCTGCCATCAGTTCATCAAATGTAATCATCTTAGGGGGACTTGCTGCTGGAACAAACAAGACCTGTTCAAGCCAAATATCTGTAATTCATAACTGCAATTGAAAAAATTTAGAAGTTTTGCTGCTTGCTAACTGGACTCCAGAAAAAACAACCTAGGATTGCTGGGTCTTTATATCTTCTTAAAACACTAGCTCAGGAAACTCCCAGCTTATCAGGGGTGTGTGTGTGGGTAATACCGCACAAGCCTCATAACATTTTGAAGAGCAATTTCATATTTTTCCATCTTAACCAAGATATTTTTTTTCCCTTTAAAACAGGATCTTGTATTCCACAGATTTGCTATCAACTCTTCTGTTAACCACAACAGACCAAAAGCATGGGCAATAACAGATACCAGATGTCCATTATAATTCTGATCATATAATGGCTATATTGTGGTTTTATTGCCTGTAGAGAAGATTCTGAAGCTACAGACTTGAGAACACCCCCACTTATGTTCCACAGCAGATGCATTGTAAGTTACACTTCTCTTACAAATAAGCATTAACAATATAACAAACTCTACATTAGAAAGCAAGAGTAATTCCCAAAGTTTCTAAACCTACAAATTCTGCCTTTTAATTTAGTATTTGGAAGTAACCCTTCGAAGACAGGTAATAAAGATAAACAGCTGCCAATTACAGCTCTACTAACAAGTTTATTTTAATGTCAGACTTACATAAATGCTAAAAAGTATGCATGATCTAAAAGCTTAGACATGAACACGAAGCACATCTTAACCAAGGTTTTATTTATAATTACTCAAAACATATTCCTTGTGCAAATGTGGTTTTTCTGTTTGATCCTACCATTTATGAAAGAAAAACAAAGGGGGGAATTTGAGATTAACTTCATGTAACTTGATGTTAAAACATAAATTTGCAAGCTACAGATTTAATTTTTAAACGTATGGAGCAAACAGAAGAAAACCACCCTTTGCATAAAGCTGTATCTGGGGGAGTGGGAGACTGCTACCCACATCAAGATTAGGATGTCCACAGTGGCACACTTTTCTTACGCTTTCTGAAGGGAAGGAGTGCACAGGGAGACCCCCATGGATAGAGCTGCTGGTGGTGTTCCAAACACAAGGAGATGCGTTGTTTCACATCAGAGAGAAAGCCATGCCTTTCTCTTAATACTCTTAAACAGAGATTCAGAATCCCAGGTTCTACCCAGAATAGCAAAGAGAAATGAAATAAGTTAGCCTCATCTGTCTATGCACAATACAGGTAAGGTTGAAATAGGCTTACAGGCTGGAGAACTGGGTTTGCTTGAAGAATCGCTGTTAAAGCTCTGTCTTGAGTATTCAGAGTCGCTAGAAACAGCTGTGCTTTCTGAGAGGCGCGAAGACTCTGAATCACTGTTATGCTCATCACTGAGAGGCATTCTGATTCACTTTAGGTGCTACAGTACAGAAGACCTGGAAAAACAAAATACACTTGCCATAAAACCAATGCTTACTATTGTTTATTTCTCAGATACTGGTCATTACTTTGTCATTTTGTCATCTATTTCTCAGATACTGATCATTACTTTGTCAATAAAGAACAAGCAGCTACCTTTCTTAAAATGGTGCTGCAGAAAGGATCTGGCTTGACATGCAGAAGCACAGTTATTAGCAAACTTCACTGTTTTGCAAGCAAGCTTGTACCTTCTGCTGTTTCATACCCTCACAGTTATATTAGAGACAGTCTGTAAATTCATTGTATTAAAAAAAAAATACAAGATTACACACCATTACCCCTGAAGTTGCCTGTTTTCAGAACTTCAGAAGTTCTCAACATCCATAAAGGCAACTCGTGGTGTTACCATCCCCCACCTGACTTCACCAACAAGTGATGTTTAGCAAGTAGCTTCCTTCCACAAACAAACTGTACTGAGTGGAACAATTGTGAAGCAAACAGAAGTTGCTGGGCAGAACAGGCAAATAATTCAGAATACTACATTCTGACAGGGTGTAGCTGAAAGCCTGGCCGCCTCCTTTGGGTGGGTTTTTGCTCAGAATCAGATCAACAATGGCACAGACCCCAAAAATAACACTAAGGTGAGGGTGGATGGGTTTTGTGATTAAAATCAAACGGTAACTAAGCCTCTTAATATTACATTCAGCATAAACAACATTGAGAAATGTCATGCTTCATAATACCTCTGTCTACATAAAGAAACTGCCTTCCAGGCAGATAAACTGCAACTGCAGAGAATTTAGACAGCTGCATAGTGCGATAGAGATGATTAATGGTTGTATGACAGGAAGTAAAAAATATGCTCCTAATCATATTAAAATGAGGAACTGGAAGTCAGCCATAATTACTACCAAAGGAATTTGGCCCAGATACCAAAAGTAGCTGTCCATCTTTGATTACAGCCATGAAGCATTCTGTAGTAGATTTTATGCAGAGACACAGCCAACAATACTCTCCATCAGGAAATTTAAGTACTATGACTTCATCATAGTACTTCAGCAGGCAAGGAATACCACAATTCACAACTGCTGACCTTGGAAAAGACACTTTTGGAAGCAAAAGGATGATCTTTGTGTGTATTTACATGAATCAACATATCACAGGGCCAAGAGATAGACAAAAGGGGGTAAAAATGAAGATTTCTTTACACTGGCACCTAGTTATAGCTTAGAGCATTTGAGTTTTTGGGTACCAGCTCATCCTGAGTAGGCCTTTATAACCTGATGAGGTATTACACTGATGAGTACTACCCTGTTAATTGAGATGATTAACATTTGTTAGGTGTATGCTTACTCTTCCTCCTTTCCCAAGAGGAAAGATACATTTGAGTGCCTTATTTATGTAATTACATTGGTTTTTTGTGTGAAAAGTCACAGCAGCAAGAATTGACAGTTTACCATGTTACTGAAGAAGCCAGTAAGAGACTTTTGATCAGTATAGACATCACAGGTTCAAGACTTCGTGTTGCGATCTTTAACATCATAACTTACTAAACCAGCAATTTCATACTAACAAGCAACTGAAAACAAGCAGATACTTAAAATAGTATTGACTAAAGACAGAGTTGCAAGAGAATCCATAAAATCAAAAGGGTGAGAATTTTTCTTTTACTTGAAAATTGTATTTAAGTTAGAATTAGAAATTAATCACTAGTTAATGTTACACAAAAGACTAAAACTATTTTTTCACTTAAGACATGCGCTACAGACCTCAAGGCTAGTGCCAGCCAGAAACTAGTTGTGACAAGTAACCTACCCGTAGGTTCTTGACATGGAACTGCTCACTTAAAATACTTTACAGAGCCTGCAAAGCCTATATTGCCCTCCCGCTGTAGTTTCTGGATATGCATCAGAACATTGTATTTCAAGGTGTTAAGTCATGTATATGACTTTATTTATACAAAAATAACTAACCTTCAAAAGGTTAATGTTGCATGTGGTCCATTGAAAGATTCAATTAACG
>JBCJKH010064953.1:0-18367 GCA_039877255.1 Loriculus beryllinus
TTGGTGGTAGCAGTAGTGATTTGTGTTATACCTTAGTTACTGGGCTGTTCTTATCTCAACCCGTGGGAGTTATATTCTTTCAATTCTCCTCCCCATCCCTCTGGCAGCAGGGGTTGGAAGCTGGGGGGAAGTTGAGTTAACGGCTGCGTGGTACTGCATTACTGGCTGGGCTTAAACCACAACAAATGTTAACAAAAAAAAAAATAATTCCAAAACCAAACCCACAAACTCAAAGGAACTAATGGTTCCATTTTGCTGAATGCTCTTCTCAAAACAGAAACAAAAACAACCTCTCCTCAGTTACTGTTCAGCAAACACCATGTTGCTTCGCCATACAACAAATGGAAAGAGAAAACTGTGAACCACTTATTCACAGTTTACTACTTGCTAGATCTACCTGATGCTAGCTGCTGTATAAACATGCTGAGAGACACATTCATTACTTCAGGGATTTCACAGTCAAAGGGCATGAACAAATGATCAATGGCAGTTGAAGTACATTAACTATATCGTTCCAAAGCTGATATACCATAGATAACCATGTATTTGCTTGTGATGTGCATGTCTCATGGGAAATTCATCTTACACAGAACTGACATCATGCATTAATGAAAGGTTATAGTTTTGTCTGATTGCTGTGGTTTTGGGCTTGTTTTTTTTTTTTAACAAAAGAAATATCAAATTAAAACTGAGACATACATGCATACATTTCTACCAATTGGTAGAAATTACTTTAGTTCCTCCATCCTACTACCTCAATTTTTCTGAGGTGATCAGGCCCAGGACACACGCAGTGATGTAGATTCAAGAATATTTTCTTGCCTACCTCAGCTGGAGTCCACAGAAACAAATGGACCATCAAGTCTCTCTTCCACTTGTGACATGGGTGAGGCTTTCTCCCAGGTTTCTTCTGTCACTGGAGGGTGATGAGTTTATATATTATGCACAGCCTCCAATCGCACTCCTGTTGCAACATGAGAGGTAGCTGAGGTTAGTAAACTCAAAGAGGAATGCTACTTGAATGTAACAAATAGGGCTCCGTGAAAGTAACACAGCAGACCAGTAAATGTTTGTAAACAACAAATTTACCAGTATACTGTCTGCCCTTGTTCACAGGGTGTTACGTATTCAGCATCAGGTTACACGGGAATGGAAGAAAAAAGACTAAAAAAATAGATGATTATTAAATAAAATCAAAACTGACAGTCCCAGTCCCAACAAAACATTTCCCAGGTGAAGGAAACTGTTTATCAGTAACAACTTTTCAGCACATCCTAAATTACTCCATCTTCTTGATGTGCCAAAATATTTACAAGACACAAAACTAAGATGTCAGAATTCAAACATGTCCAAGATTACAGCTTTACAGCTGGACGTGCTATCATATTCTGAGCTAATACTAGCCTAAAAAACCAAATGGGCAGATTTCAAATCTCAGTGTGAAGGGAATCCCTATAGTTGTGTGCAACATGTATGTAACTGAACTTAAAACATTTTATTATTACCTGATCATAAACTGACAACAGCACACTGAGCTCCTCCACCTCCAAAAGTGATGCTTTAGAGTTACTATTATTCTACGCCTTTTAAACTGAAAAATTAAAATAAACCAGTCAGAGGTCTTTGAAGAATAATGGCATTGGTACATATAAATACAAATGCAGAGAATGAAATGTTGCAATTTAAAGCACAGATCAAAAGCATAATCAACATCATAAATTGACTCACAGAATATACAAATTGCTCTCACTAAACTATGTCTGTACATTCAAATATAACATAAAATGCCCAGCACCATGTTAACTTAACACTATTTCCCCCCTCGTCTGATTTCTAATTAGGACTTGCTGGTGGAAATGAAAAGATGCATCAAATCCTTCACAATCATATGGACAAAACAGAACTATAACATTAGCAAGTGCAAAGGATATTTATCATATTAATGATATTTATCAACTTTTGGCCAGATATCTGATCAGAATAGAAAGCAAAAGGAACTAGCAAGACTGCTGTTGTTCTTAATAGAGCTCTCTCCAAGAGGGGCCAACTGCGCTGGAAAAATAAAGAGAACAAATTGAATGCTATGATCTGCAGAAAATCCTACAAAATAATCACAGCCTTCTAAAACTGTAGTGATTGCATGTTATTTCAGGATTTTTTCTAGCTTTTCATGTTATTCTGCATGGCACAATTTACCATGTAAAGGTCAGTATTTTCATTAATGATCAATTTTGTCCATTTGCCATGGTAGACAGTAAAGCAAAACAAACACACACACACACACTAAAATATTAACCATTACCTTTAAACCAGTGGGTTTCAAATTCTCATTGCTTAAAATCATGTGAAGGGAATGGTCTCTATCTTTTCCAAATGTTATACCAACTGGGAGACTGTCAATGGAAATTCCCACTTAAAGAAGAAAGTTTGTTGGTTTGGGGTTTTTATTGTTTTTGTGTTCACTGTTGGTTTTGTTTGTTCATTTTTGTTTAAAAAACACAAACAAAAAAACCTATAACCAAATAGAAATGTATTGCATTACATATAAAATCAATTATTCAGTTCAGGAACATGAATTCATGTGAATCTAAATCGTATTAACTCCAACTGCAATAAGTTCAAGCACCTCATGTAAAGAACTAGGCATTTCTTGCCATGGAAACACTTGTAGCTGCTGAGCCAGGTGCTGGACCTGTAGAAGCTCAGGCAGGTCTGCAGCCACTTCAACCTAAATGGAAAGCTCCTGGAGGACACAGTCAAAGAGTCATCACCTGCAGCTGGCCTTCAACCTCCTGCACCTACTTCCTGTGTTTCCCATGAAGTTGTTTCACTCGCACGTCGACCTTGTCTATTCCTTGTTCTACTGAAGCCATTATCAAGATCAATGCTTCAGTAGTTAATCAATAAGCCATTATCAAGATCAATAACAGTAGTTAACTACTGTTATTGATTACACACGGCATGATTAATCTTAATAGGTACACTGCAATTTATCAAGAAATAAGTAAAAAAAACAGGTACAATCTCCTCTTCATGTACTCATTTTCAACAACTAGCTATTTTTCTCAAAGATAGCTATTAATCCTAAACATGTAACACACTTTTGCAGTAAAGGTCTCTAAACGCTATGTAGAATACATGTTCAATCACCTCCACCCCTCCCTCTCCCCCCAAGGATTTTCTTCTTTGTTTTTTAACAGCATCATCTCTCAAAATGCTCAGAAAAAATCTTCACTTTTTGTTTGCAGTTTGGTTTTTTTAACCCTTGCAGATAATTAAGAATACTACAACTAAAACACATGCATTGGTATGGATTGATTTTGTTACCTGAACACTTAAATTATATTAATTTAATTTTTGTAACAACTGTAGCAATAAGTTAAAGTTCTCTGGACTTAGAAATACAGTAGTCTGACAAACTCTGTAACAAAAGCTCTCCTAATAAGGAGAAGAAGTATTCTTTACTCAGCTTTATAATGCCTGTTTCTACCATACAATGTATTTTATTTATATGAACAAATGATTTGTTTGGAACTGGCAAAGCTCGAAGTTTTACATACCTCTCAGGAAACAAAAAGGGCATGAAGACAACTTAGTATGCTTTTACACATAGGTGGTTGTCACAAAGAAGTGAAATACTCATAATATAACACTTCTTCTTCAAAATCTGCAGGAACCCTAAACAATTAGGAAAGTACATGCATTTCAACATGCAAACTGAATACAGTAAAATATTCAAGTGTTACTGAATAATTATAAATCATGAAACATTAACCATTCAGTTTCCCTTCAATACTGCCAGTAACTACTGAAATTATAGGAAAATAAGTTTTATATTTAATTAAAATTAACAAGAGCATAAATGTTATTATGCAACACCATAGCAGCTATAACATAATACAAAATTACATAAAACATACAGGTAGTGATAAACTTTACTGTCATATCCCAGTGTAACAACTAAGGCACCTCTTCCATGCTGAACCAACCCATTTCAGAACCAAATTATATTAAGTTGGGTTCTCCATATGCTGGTCTTCTCCAGGATCCTCCTCATACGGATTTACACACATGTAACTGCTGTGGCCTACTAAAGTACAATTACATTATTGTCCAGACCTATGTCTGTTGCTTTACTATATTTTTTTCCCAACTCAGATCAACTTAGGAGACACTGGATGCCAATTTCAAATCTGCAGATACAGCTGAAGCTTAGCCCTTTGCCTGCAGAAACCTTGCAAGTGGCTCATTTAAGCCTAACTAGTCCTATGTAAATTGAACCAAGGACCTCTGAAATAAACAGGAAGATATCACTTCGAAGTTTTCTGTAGCTGAAAGCAGTGATAGTTCCTGTTTGTCCCTGATCAACTCTGTTACAATTGCTAGCAGGAAGTCACCTGTCTTCATTAAGAAAGGGAACCTGAAAAGCTGAGTGTACAACTTCTTTGTAAATGGGAAGAAACCTATAAACTTGTTAGCTTCTTGTCATGGAACATTATAGGCTTACAGAAGTAAAGAAAAGAGGTTGAAGACAAAAAGTCTCATAACAAAACACAGCAAAAAATAAGACCTTCTGATATAGACCCTATAAATATAATTGCCCCATTAAGTGACATGCCTTCTTCAGCTTGTAAGAAAAACAAAGAATGTCTTCTGCTTATTTCTGGAGAAAAGCAATGACTTTGGCAAAGATTACTATTGGGATGCAGTACTGGGTCTCGAAATTGAACATGTAAAGTAGAGATGTCTATGCAGAAGAATGGAATCCAAACTTATCAGTAGAGAAGGAAGGAACTGGTAATCACTAAATATACTAACATTTTCTATTGCTGGTGATTTCCACTGTTAGCAATATTGCTATTTCTTTTTTGCTCTTGAGTAGAAAAACAACCATGTGATAAACAGATTTGTGTAGAGTCTATCATGAGAAAAAGATAAAGAATTATGGTGTTCACTTCAGCATAATTCTCCCTACTGCACTTGATAAGGAAGATGAATTCTCTTCTCATGAAAACTTGAAGTAAGATGTCCCAGTTCAAGTTCATTTTACAAAACTTTGACAGGTCCAGAATATATATGAACAGTTTACCTATGACAGAACCTTAACTGCTGATAACTCAGGAATTTCACAGGCAATCACACTCAGAAGTTACAGTTTTACTGTCCTTGTAGATAAAAATTTCTTGGTAATCTACTTGTGGTACAAGAGGGCCTGTGGGAACTCTTCTAGAGTTTTACTGCAGCAAACAGCTCAATCTGATAACATGAAGAATTTGATTGTTACTTTGTTTTAAAGCAGTATTTTTCTCAGTGTTCACTAACAGAATTAAGAGAAGAAAAGTAGTTAAATGGGATGTAGAAATCCGCGGCATCTGATTCAGCAGGAAGGAACACTGGAACCAGCTGTTCACCAAGAAACCAAATACATGTCAACTAGGTAACTATAGATGCTCAAGCCACTCTATTCAGATGTCTTTCCAGTTCCCTTACCAGTCACAATGATGAGTATGAATACAGTACTCAAAATAAATTGCTCAGTTTTCACTTCAGTCTTGTCTCATGTAACCAGAATAAATCCTTCTTAATGCTCATACAAAAGTACTTAATGTGACAGATTTCCATTGTTTCTGTACCTGTACATTTAGCATCTCAAGAACCAACTCAAGTTAACGAGCTTCATGTAGTAATGAGAAAGCTGGAAATAAAGCAAGACACAATCATGTTACAACAAAGTGAAGAAGAATCTGGATAAAATATGCCTGGATGGAATCAGCAGTCAATCAGAATGACAAATTCTGCATGGCTTCAAATGAAAGAATTTTAATGGACTCTCAAAACTTAGATACAGAAATACAGTTGTAGAAAGCCAAGGGTTCGGTTCCAAATGTCCACTATTTCCAGGTAACAGTACTAATATCTAGGTTTGTAAGGCTGCAACTGAGAAGGTGAAGTTTGCATACAGCCTTTTTTTTAGTTTCATTTTTACGAGGATAAAATTTTCCCAAAGTTCTTTAATCTTCATCTTTTTATTTTCAAGCTATGTTTTACTTTAGGTAAATGTCTTTCTTTGGTTTTTATCCTACTAGTATATTTAAAAAAAAAAAGGTAGGAAAAATAATTTGCGAACACATAACCATGGTTTCGCTTGACTACGCTTACAAGTCAGGTGATAAGTCTGGAGTCTGTACACACACAAATGGAGCAATTCAGAGCATGAGATCTTTTCCTCTCACATATGCCACAATTAGCTGTCGGCTTCACCATGGACATTTTCCATGTGCACTTTGAGGTAGTCATTTCTAGTAAATTTCTTGTGGCAAAGCTGGCATTCTGCCATCGGTCGATTGGGGTTGTGAGTCAGCTTGTGTCGGATCAGCATCTTCTTCAGGCTGAAGGAGAGATCACAAACCTAAGGCAGTGAAGACGAGACAAAGAAAAAAGAAGCCTTAAAATTTCGAACATGTATAGAACCCTTTATGTTCTGTCACTGAGGCGACAGCCACATGTAACTGCAATAATTAACAAATGAGCTGGTCTTTGGAAAAATAACTGCTTCAGAAAGCACCTTACTCTGGTATATTTCAATGTGATACAATAACAGCGGTACCACAGGCATGAGGGCTGGTAAAGGAAAAAAGATCTAGTCTTCAAAATATAAACACACTGGGGTGTCCCAGTTACATTGTATTGGGTGTGGATTTGGTTTTTGTTTTTTTTTTTTTTTGGCCTTTTTTTTTTTTTGGCCTTTTTTTTTTTTTTCTTTTCTTTTTTAACCTATTATTCTATCTGGGTTGCAGTAATTCAACCTCATATGAAGTATTTCCTTCCTGACTTCCAGAATGATATCTGCATGTTCCTAAAACATCAGTTCAACTTGCTCAGCTACAAGGAGGAAGGATTGAGAAAAAAAGAAGCTCTGAAGACTGCAAGAAAGGTTAATAACTATTACAGAGGACTCTGCCATGCTAAAAACATCACTTCTAAAAAAATTCCTGTGCTGAAGTCAAAATGAAAGGTTAAGAACAAGTTCAGCCAAGAGAAGTTAGAATGAACAGTTAAGAATCTGTAGGGAAGACACTAAATCAGTTGAAAGCATGCAGTTACATTGTCACATTCACCTTCCATCCAGGTACATACAGTATGCATGCATTTCCTGAGAGGTGGGGAGGAGAAAGGAAGCATGCCCCCGATTCCTGATTTGGCAAATGAAATAGGAAAGAATCACATAATTAAATAAGAATGAACACCCACAGGCTTGCAATCCTCAAATTCCAGGTGCATTCCATGCAAAACGTCTGCCACAGAGAAGAAACCCAGCACAATCCCTCCTTATGAAAATAAAGTTTTAAATTCATATTGGTACCAATCAAGTAATGAAAATGCTGAATTATTACTGATTCCTTTTGAAACCAGGACAAATACTGCTGACTAACCAAGTAGATAATGTTGACAGACAGTGTTATGCATTTTATGCCAATTAAGGCAAAAACATATAATAACCATAAAAAGGGCAATAGCCAGAAGCAAATTTTGTATCCAAAATAATTTTTCTCCAAACAAGAACACTGCATGTGCAGTTGCAATCAAATAGTTCTGGATTTATCACATGATCAAGTACTTTTATATAGCAAATGTAACTCTCCATCCTCTTTCAGACCCAAGCAACAGTCACCCTTTTGTTATGTGACAATGAATATCACCTACGGCATCCACTGGTGAGGTCTTAATACTGCTTTTGCCAAATACCATTTTCTGTCCCTCTTCCACACAGCACAAAAAGTGAACTCCTGATGTTTGTCTAATTGCAACAACATGCTTGCTCACAAGACTCAATGTGTTAGAAGTATCATATACTTGTAAACACAACATGTTTCTTGGAAGCCAGGAGGCCAATCAAGGATATACACACATACAAGGTATGTATGTGATCTCTGTTATCTTACACATGCCGCTCTTAAGTTTTAGAGTAAACAGCTTCTAACAGAGTCCTAAACTACATTCTTTTCATTTATAATGCTCATGTAACTAGTATAATGTGTCCTGATGTTCCTTCAGGGCTCTATCGTGTTCTACTACCTAACTTCTTCAAAAAGAACATGGAAAGCACAGGATCATATGATATAATACATCGTGTGCTGTGCTTATGCATGAAAGTATTGGTTTCTGGGGTTTTTTTAAGAGTCTGCTTCAGATTTCAAGTTTATAAATAAGACTGACATTTCAGAGATTTACAACCATGCCTGCTAATGTACACCTGAAATCCAACCAATCTCTTCAAAATGATCAAAGTTTTGATCAAGTAGGGAGGATCGAAGAGACTGACATTTGAAAGTAAGTGTAGGGTCAACAAAAGGTAGAGTGGAGGGAAACACTGTACTGGAAAGAAACCAGGACAGGCAGTACCCTGACCTTTCTGCCCCCAAAGAATAACTGCGGCCTCTGAGGCAACTGAAGTTCAGTTGGCCTTCCAGTAAAAAATCAGGCTGGTCTTCAGAGAACAGAAATCTAATTTATTAGGGAAAAAAAAATAATCTATTTCCATTCTTCAGTTATTTTCATTTTCCTTTGTGATAAATATTAGAGCTTTCACCTTAAAATAGGAATATTCAACTTCTACTATTATCAGTGGATATGTGAGCTTTGCGTCCTTGAGTTCTGAAAATGCTTTGGATGACAGAAATAAACACATAAATAAACTGTAGCACCTTCACCAAACATTTTTTTTTCTCAATAGCCAAATATTTCCTTTTTCAGTTCTTTGGCATTGAAAGCAATTCCTGTTTGTAAATGCAAAGGTACTAAGAAACAAAGAAAATTCTGACAGAAAATGCTCTTTAATATGTTATCAATATGCAATTTGTTAAATGTCGATAAATAGAGAGCTGAATAGCTTCTATGACTGCTTCTAATGCCAGGTAGGAAACAAGAGCAAACAACTCTCTTATAACTTCTGTCTTTCAGTACGGCTTCATGTATGATTACAGTTTTTGATATGCTAGTAAATGAAAACACAGCCTGTTTTTCACCTTTAAAGGATTCTTAGTAGGTCTGGGCATTGTCTTACGGACTTTGCCAATTACTTTAATGACTAAGGCTATGCCAGTAATATTACAGCTCCCTTAAAACATCCAATAGGAACGGGGAAAAAAAAATCCAGAAAACAGTAACAGAATTTATTATGAACATGGCAAAACATCATGGAAAGCACTGGAAAGATAAAAAACTTCACAGGAGTTGACTAAGAAGGAACACGGCACATGTTCAGAGAACAATGAATGCAATAGCTATTAACCACTTCTGTTAACGGAAGAACTAAAAGACAGGTATTGAAATTCCATTACAGTAACCCGACACACACTCTCCTCCCCGAAATCCACAGTTAAGAATTTGCAGAAGTTGTGCCATAAATTACTACTCAAGTCAATATAACAAAAATAATGAGCACACTTACAGCTATCTGTAGCAGGACAAAAAATTGTAGGTGAGAATATCTGAGCGTAAATAGTATTGGGGAGCCAACAATAAATGTCTCCCATAGGTACATTTTTCTATAACTGCCCACTACTGGTGTTCCTGTAACTTCTGCTGAAACATTTGGTAACATGCAATGTGAGAGCTCTGGAGGAATGGTCTGCTCTTCGTAACATTTCCTATATCCCCAGCATCTGTGTAACTGGAATACACATGAAATAAGGAGTAACTATTGAAAACAAAGCTTCCAACACTTTCCAAGTGTGTAGTAAGCAGCACACCATGATAGGCACCTGGACAACTGAAAAGAGGTGAATGAATTGTAGAAGCATCTGCTGTTTATGTCCAAACCCCCAAAAGTCAGCAATCTCTGCAATGTGCAGCTGGCAAAAAACTAGTGCTAAAGCGTATTTTTTTTGTGAAACATGGCAGTAATTTAAAGTATTAAAATAATCACTAATAAATGAAGGCATATACATATATATATATATACATAAATTCTCAGAGAAGGACTAGGACTAGATACAGATTACAGCTGTTTCTAGACATACTATGGTTAGGAAAACACAGTTCTATCTAATAATGAGGAAAAGTGAAGGAATAGTTGAAGCAGGAAAGTATGTTTTCATACAGCTCCTATTTTTGATTAAAGAAAGAAAAAAGAATAAAATAGAACCATCAGCCCAAACTGGTCTGAAAAAACACACTCTGAATCCAAGACCAGTGAATTTTGGATCCACAGTGTGAGAAAAATTGCATTTACACTGCAAACTAGCCAACAGCTAATAAACAGTACGAAAGTCTGAAAAAGTTACTGACAATGATTTGGAATTAGAAAAACCCTCAGGGTCCAACCAAGAGCCAGGCTGAGATTATCCCAAAAGAATACACAAAATCTCCTGACTTGTAGACATCAGCAAAATACTGCAGACAAAATTTTTCACACATTTTATTCTTACTCAAATGTCACCAGATTATTTATTAAAAGACAGATCAATTAACAGACCCTTGTGACTTTCATGACAAGTAGTTATTCTAATTTTGCATCTAATATTAGATTTTTTGAACAAATTTACAGCTGTTCAGACTGAGTGACCCAAGGTATAACTGAAAGCTGGTGGTTCACTTGTGACTAGTTCATTAAGAGCTAGTATCACAAAACAAAGCATCAGTTCTATATCCTAACGTGATATCCTCCAAATCCTTGATCAACAACTTACCTTCTGGCTTTTGCTAATTCTCAACATCTTTTTCCAGAAGTCTTTGCACACTCAGCCTCCCCACCTACCTTCCAAAAAGTTGTGAGATACATTGTATACACAATGGGATATGCTGAATGCAAGGGACTTGACAGTGATCTATGAACTGTAATATAATATGCTGCATTTCAGTAAGCATATACAACATCCATGCTTTCTTCAATGAACAATTAAAAAAAAAAAAAGAGCAGATGTTGAAAATATCAGACCAGATTTCAGTAAATAGAAATCGGAAATTCTGAATTCATATTTATGTCATCCAACATCAGAAGCATTCGGATTATATGTAATGAATTAAATACCTTTTCCTTTATAAGCTAATCCCAAAACATTAATCTGTCATACAACATGTACGGGAACCTAACCAGCATGAATTTGTAACTTGCAACATCCAAATTGCATTAATGGTGAAAATAACTCTTAAGGGATCCAAAACCATAAAATAAGAGGGTGTACAAAGCTTTTGGCAAGGGGAGAAGGTACATAAAATTTCCTGAATGGTCTTTCATTAGTCAGGCAATCAAAGACTCTACGAAGTGTAACTTTATGCCACAGCCAATAGGTGCAAGGCTATAGTCTCACTGCAAGTAAGTCCTGGTGCTGCATTTAAGTCAAGAAGACAAAGGGACAGACTCACATCACACTGAAATGGCTTCTCTCCGGTGTGGGTTCTCATGTGCTCATCTAGGCCACGTTTCTGACTGAAAGCCTTGTTACACTCTGAACACTGGTACGGCTTTTCCTGTATGAAATGACAACAGTGACTGAAAGTGAGTGAAAGTGAGTAAATGCAGAGCCCAAGTCATTAAAGGAGTGAAATTCCATCCTGGATGGTGCAAGTTTTATGTTCTCTCTAAGGGATTACAGTCAGTGAAAACAACAAAAAACTACTTTTAAATGATTAAGGTAAAGCTGGGAAAGCCGTGGCCTGACAGTTTCCACTTTAACACCCAATTATGAATTAATTATCTGTTCCAGTCTTTCAAAACCAGCCATTTTGGGAATCGTGTTTTTTGTAATGTGAAAGGTACAGACACATAAAATTCCAAGGTACTTTCCTTTACTGTCCACAAAAGCTTAAAGCATAAAGACAAGTAAGATAACTATAAAAACCTCAGGCTTGTTAGCATGTTTCCAAACGGAAAGAGGTGAAGAGAGGAAGAAGGGATACAAGGAAACCATGTGGTAGAGAAAAACTAATCTGAAAAGTGGTGACAGACGGCTGATCACATATTCATTGCAGAATCTCAAAAGAAGAGCAAATGGCAACCAAGCCATCTGTATTTTTACTAGAACTATTGGTTAGCAGCTACTGTAATACATGATGTTATAAAAGTTGCAAGCTCACTAGCCTCAAATAGATATATGTAAGGAAAACCACTTCTATAAAGCTTTTCTTCTGTAAAGTTCTTCCTTAATATAGAAAACTACATAAGGTATAATTCCTCCTTTATTCCACTAAAGTGATAAAACAACTGTATGGAAAACAACATTTAAATACAACAGTTAAATGTAAAAGTTAGTATCATGGTACTGCACATTGCCTCATTAAAATTTTGATGCTCTAGAGGCACTTTTATTTTTGAATCAATCACACTTCTTTCATTCTTATTTTTGTTTCCTGTGGCCTCTGATTCTGTATTGCTTAAGTTCTAAAGATGGGTATTTTAGGCAATGATGTAATTGTTTAGTAAAATTTTAAATTTTACTAAATTCAACTGAAACCAACACTGAAAATCAATAAGCAATAAAAATGCAATTAACAAATAATAGGCAGCAATCTTAATGGTCCTTTGGGAGATAACGTGGGATCCAAGGATAAGTGAGAAAGAACAACTCAGCTTAGGTGTTGAAGCTACAAAGTGAAAAAATTCTCTGGTTATTAATTACTGTTCTCAGGTTGTAGGGGAAAATCAGGTCTCCATATCTTGCTGAATCCTGCCAAGTACTCAGCATAAACCATACACATAATACAATGGACTACAAACCACTGTTGTTCTGGGTATGTCCCAGGCTCTCTCTTTAGTAGGGTAGGTTTTTGCAGATCCAGAGACTGCAGTGTGGGTGAACAGTGGGTTTTTCATTATGAAGTACCCTCCCCTGAGGTTTCCTAGAAAAGGCAGCATCACAGACATAAACTTCTCAACGTGTAGTAGCAGGAGTCCTCGAGCTCACTGAAACCACATCCTAAGTAGTGTACAGGAAAAAGCATTTCTCCAGCAGTTTCAATTTCAGACATGAGTAAATCATGAGACAAATTAAGTACATTTCAGCATGATGCAAGACAAATCTTTATACTGACAGAGGCTGAGTATACGGTGCCCAGCTGCATATAATCAAACTGTCCCAAAGGGAAGACACTAATGAGCTTTTCTGTGCAAGATTCTCCCTATACATCTTTATCATCTTTGTGGTTTTTTTCATCATTGTCTTTTTGTAATTTCCATGGTTCTTCAGTATGGAGTAAAATATAACAAATTACCTAAAAGATATCTGAGCTTATCTTAAAAAATCATCACCTAGACCAAAAAATTCATATCTCAGGGAATTCTGCTAGACTGACTAAAGACATCATGGAACAAGTTTGTAATCTTTAAGGAAATGTGTGAATATGCAATAATGATATGCAAATACATAAAGCGGGTTTCTGCAACACACCCCTTAATTGATTTTGCATTGTGGTAAACATAAACCGCATTTTCTGTGAGTTCTTTGAAAACAGCCTTTATCTGTGTACGTTGTTCCACAGAAAGCACAAAGTAAACTACATGATGTATACATCTTCAACACCTATGAAAACATTCATTACTGCAAACTGTACCAGGTGTACTTGCTCCATCTTGTTCTTCAGGTATTATTATGATTGATTATGATTATGTTCTTGATTTCAGAATGAAATGGACTTCAGAATTCCATTTTGGAGGAACAGCCACTCTAAACTCTGGAAAGCTGAAATCACAAACCTAGGCTGTAATATCTTCCCCAAAGTTACATTTGACTATTTTTATTATTCCCTATGGCCAAAAAGGGTATATATATCTAACCATCTCCTTGGCATCTGTACTCAAATTCACATATGTTGTGCCGGAAACACACCCAAAGCTGTCTTTGATCTAATTTTATATTCCTTACATCTGTATATTCCAGTGACTTCAGCAGACACAATTCTGATTCACATAGCTGCCTCTCCCCTAAGCTAAGCTGCCCTTCATTCACATCTGTGTCCATTTCAGTAAAATCAGTAGTGTTGTCCAGAGCAAAACCTGGCCTTACCTCTCTCTCCAGAGAAAAAAAAGACTTATTTGTCGGTTTTGAAGAAGACATCATTCTCAGAGACTAACCTCTTCAAAACAAAACATTCTGTGCTTTTCTTTCCCCCTCTTCCACTTCTTCCCCTCATAACAAATTTCCATTGCACAATACTTGGAGAAGGCAACATTTGTAAATGGGAAAGATGATGTTGGCTTGGCGTAAGCACCACTGCTCTAAATGCAAACAGAAAATAAACCCCAAACAGATAAAATCCACAGCAGTAAGTCTGAAAGAAAGTTAATGCCACCACAGAAGGACAATAGGGACCAGTGATAAGATTAGAAGAAAGCTGGACAAATTTAAAAAATCAAGCAAAGGGAAAAACTTGCTAACTGTTAACAATTAGGTCATTGGGAAGACCATTTAAGTCTGACCTCAAAGGAGTTAGCAACTGCTAGTACTGTAAATCTACCTTCTGTTCAAAAAGCATCTGCAAGGCTGTGACTATGGTGGCAACAAAGCCAAAGGATTACAAGTTTTCTTTTATTGATGACATAGATGAGGAAGGGAGCAGGGAGAGTGAGGAAGACAGGATGGAGCTGATACTTCAGTGATTTAATATTACATTTTAAAGTATATCAGATATAAATAAGAAATATGTAGATTAGGATTTTTAACATTCCTGCTTCTAAAAAAACAAAAGCCAAGGAGAACCCAAATGGGACATGGTATTCTGAAAGGTGCTTCTCCATAAGACTGGTATACTAACTTAGAAGCTCCCATCTCTGATGATTTTCACTTCACTGTGTTAAAACTGAGAGCAATTCAACATTTTACCAAATCTGACAAATAAAATGGCGCCTGCAATACACACTTCATCTGTCTGTGGATAGCTGAATCATAAATGACTAACTTGGATTCTATGCATATTGTGCTTTGCATTAGAAAGACATCAGAACACAACATATTCTCAAGACCATTTGACAGCACCTTTATTTAACAGACTTATAGAAAGCATACAGAGTATCCTGTAATCACAGCAGATGGAAATACTTAAAGCTAGAATATCTGAACTGCTAACAGTTGTTGTGGTTGACCATATCTCACTTAAGAAAACATAAATGCATTATGTATATTTGCTTAGCACTACTGCATGTGTTTTTTTCTGCATACCTGGTAAAATTGATTACACAGGTAACACATGAATTACTTTGGCAGGAGAATCTCCAAATAACCTTTTAAATCTGAATTTAGAACTACTACATGAGGCTCAATGGCAAGAGCAAGAAAAACATTAGCTACTACTATAATCCAATAAATCATAGCTCAAGATTCAAATAAATGTGAGTTAATAACAGTTGTAGTAACTCTTTCCAAGCTGGCAGGAGCAAGTAAAGACTGGGCTGAACCTACACTCAAGAGAACTTATTCTTTACTTTTTTTTTTTGCTAGATTAATTATCAATTTCCTACAGTGATTGCAGACTTAAACTACTCAGAAAGTCAATTTGTTGACTGCACAAATGTTAATCAATAAACCTAACACTTAGGTTTTAATAGACATAAGAGTACACTTAAAATCACACAGCTGTCTAGGATCTAATCTCTCTTAAACTCATTTTTTTTTTATCCTACTGAATTCAGCAGATTTAATTCTGATATACTTGAGAATTTCGTATATTGCATGTTTGTACTTTGAGATCATGTTCATACATCTGAGCACACATCTAATTAGAACTGCTAGCATCTTGGGGTAAGACAGACTGATCATGTTAAGTTTCACATCAACTTGCTGTATCTGCATTTTCTATATGCTGAAAACAGAACATTCAAAGAAGTTCGGAAAAACTAGGAAAAGTACATTGAATCGCATATTACTTGTAAGCATTTACACTTGGGACAGAAGTGTGAAAATTGCCAGGCATAAGGTGATGATACAGGACAGAAAAGATTTATTTTCTATTTTTTTTTTCCTCTGGAGACATATGGAGATCTGTGTAACAAGACACATCTGGAGACAAACATGATATATTTGGAAAAAAAAAAAAAATAGTTAAGGACCAGTACATACATGAAGATTTCTGGTAAAACCTGTGTAAGCCTGAAAAGGTCTCAACCTAAACTCCTCAGAAAACAGTAGGTATGGAACTTTTCTTGGGTGAGATTTATTTTCACAACAGGAAACACAGAGCTCAAGAAAAATACCAGCCTGTATTTTTGATAGCAAAATATTTTAAAACACATAGCTCATCCTTTAGCTTACTTAATTTTCTTTCTTCTTGGTTTTAATTTCTTTCATTATCCTAAAACAAAGAACTTTTCTTTGCTCCCAAAGAGAAAGTCTTACAATGCCATGTACATGAGATGCAGGTACAATAACATCTGCTTTCAAACCTTATGTGGGGAATTTGACAATATTTGTATTACTCTTAATGAATATCATTTGCTGCTACATGTATTTGCATTATCACTTGAACACAGGGTTAGAAAAAAAAATCCTCTCAAAAAAAATCAGCAAGAATGGAAAAATGTGGCCCAGAATGAACAAACATGACAAGCCAGACAACATTAAAATACACTAGTCAGGCTCACTGCTACCAAGAACTAACTGCTCCAATAGAGTCATGGAAATCCTATAGCTTTGCCAATTGAAAATGCAGAAAAGACAGTGGTGCTCCACAATTACAGTCCAGGATGACAGTGACAAATACACACTTCAGGAATCTAAAGGGCATCTTAGGCACTGAGGCAATGGTGCTGAGTTTATGTGTATTTCATATAAACCCTTTGCTTTGCGTGTTTTAAACCTTTTCCTAATATCAGTAAAACTTTGTTTCAATCATTACTAATTATTAATGTTGATGTGTCCCTCAAACCACATTCAGGAGCTCTCTAGCCATTTGCAAAAGACAGGTATCATCCTCTCCAAAACTCCACCTGAATGTGAACTGAAAGAAGGTTCAAGGCTCCAATAGCCTGAAAAGCATGACCTCAGAAGCCTGGAAAAGAGTCGAATCAAAGGCAGCCTAAAACAGGGCTCATGATGCACACCCCATATGCAACCTGCAACTTAACTTGTAGTCACTCACTAACAGCAAAGTTCTACCAAAAGTTAAAAAGAACAGTGACAAATGAGTAACAGGAGTCCTACAAAACTGGATGGATCTCTCTGCTTGGTCTAGAAACCCCTCACAGGTAGCATCAGAAAATGCTGAGGGCCAGACCAAGTGAGTAATTCTTTACAAGAAAACCTGTTACATAGCAGCTGTTGTAAAACCTCCGAGCCTCAGCAAATTCCAGCATCAATGCACAGGTTTCTTCTACATTTAAGAAGAGTGACAGGTAGTATCACTATCAATGAAGTGGTGACATGCAATATATCACTCAATTATCTTAAAAAGACCAACTTTCATCTTAATTGAAGGGCTGGGAATTAAGGTTTAGTGCAGTAAGAAAGACAGTAAAGCGCCTACTGAAACAAGGGTGGCTTATGGCTTATGTAGCTGATGTTTAGTTACATTTAGAATCATAGAATAGTTAGGGTTGGAAAGGATCTTAAGATCATCAAGTTCCAACCCCCTGTAGTGGGCAGGGACGCCTCACACTGAAACATGTCACCAAGGCTCTGTCCAATCTGGCCTTGAACACAGCCAGGGATGGAGCATTCACAGCTTCCTTGGGCAACCCATTCCAGTGCCTCACCACCTTTACAGTAAAAAATTTCTTCCTTATATCCAATCTAGACTTTCCCTTTTTAAGTTTTAACCTGTTACCCCTTGACCCACCATGTTTCTGTGATGCCTATTACATTAAACCCCCATAGACGTGCACACATCTCTAATTCCTCTTGGTTGTTCCCCATGCTACGGGTGCTTGTATAGAGGCATCTGAGCCGAGCCCTAAATGAAGCCGGCTCATTGGCTGGAGCAGATGGAATATCTCTAACATTGCTCTGAGCATTTAGTGCTGGCAACTGACTGGGTGTGTTGGGATGGAATGATGCCCCCTTCCCCCAACACATCTAGTTTAAAGCATCCCTGACCAGTCTGGCAAGCCTCCTACCAAAACTGCTCTTCCCTTCTTTGTCAGACAAGCTCCACCAGCCCCCAGTAGACCTGGCCTACTAAATTGAGTCCCATGTTCTAAATAACCAAACCACTGACTATGGCACCACCCTTCTAACCATTTATAAACCTGTCCAATCCTCCCAGCCCTTTTAAGGTCCTCCCCTGTATCCTGGAGAATTGACGAAAAGACAATCTGAGCTCCAGAGTCCCTAACCACCTCTCCCAGGGCTCTGTAGTCCTTCTTCATGTACTCCGGGCTACTGCTATCTGTATCATTAGCACCCACATGGATTACTATAAGTGGGTAATAGCCAGTGGG
>JBCJKH010064956.1:0-10020 GCA_039877255.1 Loriculus beryllinus
CAAGCGGCAGAAAAGCAATGCAAACACTTCATAAAATGCGCTTGAGAGCAAAGGGAGAACCCGGGAGAGCCGAGCATCAGCCTACAGGGCACTAGATGCAAGCATTTTAAAAATCCCAGGTCATGCCTTCAAGAATACTGGTTTGACATAGCTTGCTGTGGACGCGAGCACAATATTACTACAAAATATGTTTGTTACCTGGCAGACCCCAAAAGCAGAAATATCATAGGTGCTTTTGTAAAAGACTTCTGATACTTCACCTCATTTCCCCCTTTACAAACTAATTCCTGTATTGTGTGTAGACAGTTAGCACTTGTGGTTATAGCTACTGCTGAAATATAAGGAAGAACAAACCTTTGTGGTGTTGCTAATTCACAAGAGTGTATGGTTTAAAATTACATCTATTTTGTGATAAGCCTGCAAGAACTGAAAGCTCTGCACATACCCTTTAGCCTTTAAAGTGGTTTCATGTGCTGCCTGGGAGCATCCTAAGTGCACTGGGAGCTGTGGAATCAGTATTCATATATTTAGACACTATCTACAGTTTAAATGCATATTTAAATGTGTGATAACTTCCTGTATTTTCAGTGCATTTCCTCCCACTTCGTTTCTCACTTTCCTGTGAAGTTATAAAAATTTAGAATTAAAAAACTGTTTGCTTCTTAATAAAGTTTCTGCGTCTTTCTAGAAAAAAGGTCGTGGAGAAAAAAAAGCTGTTATATATCTGGAAACATGTGACAGTGACAAGAGCACAGCTAACAGCAGATACCAGCCAGAGAAACACCTGTACCAGTTGGCAAGAGATATGCATCTGCTGCAAAAACTGAAAAGCATGTTTGAAGAGACAAACTCACTTACATAACACTCCTAAATGACAAGGTTTCAGATTCTCGAAGGATTTGGATACTGGTCTAATGAGTAGCACTGGTCAGAGTAGAGGAAAACATGAATGTCAACCAGTTTACAAGGCAGAATTTTACCTTGTCCATCATGACATTTCCTTTTGCTAACAGCATCTATTTACAGTCTTATAACTTCATTTAGGCTTTTGGGGTCTTGCTGGTTTCCTTGACTTTCTTGTGGTCCAGTTGCCATCATCAACAACCAATGTAGCTCTACTGTTGTAACTGATTTAGTGTCATGGAACACAATATCCCATGGTGGATATTATATACATATTAATATAGGCGTATCCAAAATATGCCCTTTCCCAAAAAAATACTGCTTATTTACATAAAGAGGCAACAAATCCTTACAGTCAGAGGAAGAAAAACAACCAGAGTCAAAACCATCCAACTCACAGATACGACTGGCTAGAAAAATAGGTCCCACCTGTTGGACACAGAAGTTGTGATCCGTGTAGCAATGACAAACTGTACTCCTAGCTTTTTCTTTTTTTTGTCTTCTGCTCCCTTCTTCCCAAAACCACCACAGCTCATTGCTTCAGTTGTCAACCAAAGTGCTGCATCCTTTAATGCCTGACCATTAGACCAAAATCTTAGAAGCACAGGTGCCTTTTGCTTTTGACTGTTAAAAATTCTTAGTTACTTTAAGTATGCCACTGCAGCATATGAGCTTTTTAAGCTTAACCACCCAAGAACAACAAGCCAAATACTGCTTCAGTGTCTAAACCATCTTTCCAACATCCTCTAGAAAGAAGTGATCAGGTACGTTCAAGTTGAACAGCTTCTTCCATTAATGGTCTTTCCCTTTAGGAGTTTCTCTTTACATGTTTAAATATTGGAAAGCATATAGCATGAGGAGCTGTTCAATTTATTTTCTGCATATTGCTGATGGATGTATTCCTAAGCAGTTTCTCACTCTATTCTGTTCCAGTTCTTTGAACAGAGGGCTATTGAAGTCAGGCTATTATAATGAGGCAGCAATATCAAATACTGAATTCTTCTCTTTCATATCATACCAAGTGGGAACTCTGAATGTGATACTGTAAAAATTACCATATGCTTATGAGTACTGAGCAGAAGTGCGAGCTTGGTTTTGGAAATTTTTCAGAGCACACAAGAACCCAGAATTTTATTTCTGTTCCTCTTGAAATGCAAGACTGCTTCTCCTCACTCCTTCTACCAGTCAGCTGACAGCGGCTATGTTTTCGCCACAATTAAAAGCACAATTTACATAGTGTGTTTTATGTCTGGTAAGCATTCCCTCTGCTATGCTGCCTGGTGGACAGCCTGCCCAAACATGTCTGATCACTTTGACTCCCAAGATCAGCATAGCCACAGAGGTTTTGATACACTTAAAATATGCTGCAAGATACTCCTGCATGCACATTATATGGTAATTGGTGAGTTTAATCTTTAGGGCTATTTTGAGGTTGCTCTTAAAGAATAATTTAACACAAACAATGACTTTTCTTTGAAAAGCACCTCCTGCAGCATATGGCTCATTTTACCCAGCTGTAGTTACATTAAAATTGAATATCTAACTTAGGGCAAACGTCTAGACACTTTCCACAGTGAACAGAGATCCTATAGGTAGCAATTCATTCTCCTTACGTGTGATGTCTAAAGTAAGAACAGTAAATCACCCACATCTCTCCATGATGTACAGTAGAAAAATAGAAGACTACATCAGTCTAGAAGCCTAACTTACATGTTTGGTTAAATTTAGCTGAGAAGAACCCACCCTTAGTGCCTCAAGAACAATTATTTCCTGAAGAAATTAAATTCTATACAATCACTCTGAAGAGTTATTTGCATTCTTTTGTCATTTCTCCAACTGCTCTGAAACGAAATATAACCATTGACTGGTTACAGAGGAGGCAGCATTTTCCAGTTTAGAAAAAATCTGTTCTTTCTTTCAGAAATATATTCACAGGACATCTGTATTATACATCATACAAAACAAGTCAAGTTTTCTAGATGGTAATGAAGAAGGAAGGGCTTTAACACATTTGTTGTGTGTTCTTCAATATAGTGAAAGCAGTCTAATTTGTTTATTCAGGCTTTGGCTGATCTGATCTTTTATCTGCCCAGTGCATCACACAATATTAGCTTTTATAGAAGTTATCATAGGTTTGCTCTCTTTGCCAAACTGGATTCTGATTTATGGAAAGCAGGAGGCAGTCAACTAATAGTTTAGAATACATATCAAAGAAATATTACATGCTGGCATGTACGTCTGAAAATTATGCATTTGTTCTACTGAACTAAAATGGAAGCATGGATATTATTCTGTCACAGCTCTTCTTTGTAGACAATCCTATTGGATACAGAGTAGTAGTTGTTAATAAATAAATGGCCTAACATAACTGGGCCAATTACCTATGGAAAAAATATAAGCATTTAAAAATATTCTTAGCTGAAACCTTTTAAAAGTTTTAAAGGCAACCTACCTAAGCAAATGAAACAGTCTAGTCTTGCATCTCAGTTCATCATTCAAGCAAACCACCATCTGCCAGGGCAGGTACTTCCTAGCACAAGTTGAGCAAAAAAAGAGATAGTTGTGATTTTAGCATTTATAGAGTGGGATTTAAACTTCCCTTTGACATAGAGCTGTACACACATATGATCTTAAATGTGCAGTCGTGTACTTGCTCTCAAGGAAAGAAATGAAACAGTATTAATCTGCAAACTAATGTTCTGCAACACATTTGCAGTACATACTTGGTAGTTATACAACAGAGCAGAGTGACTTTTATGCATCTCAAGACATGAAGTAGGTATGGGTGTTGGAGGGGAACCAAGCTTCATAGAGTAGCTGGGACACTGAAGGTGTGAGGAGAGATCTTAATGAACATACTCAGCTATTTTTTCCAGTATAGTTAGCATGTGCTCTAAGCCTGTTTTAATAAAGTAAATATATTCTTTTCTGTTAAAAAATTTGCCTCCAATCTTTAAATTTTACATGCCTTTAAAGAGACTAAGCAGTGCAGACATACCCAGGTTATTTTTGGATTACCGTATACTCTGCACTACTTCACATGTCTTATTCAGGACACTTCCAAAATGAAGTGCAGAGATCTGGCTGAGTAGGGTATACCAAACCAGAGGCTGAGAATCCAGCCCTCAAATTCTATACAACTTAACCTATGCAAAAAGCTATTAATATGTCAGCTTGTATTAGCTACCTAATCCTCCAATGAGTACTAAAATCAAAACAATTTATAAAATCATAGAATCATAGAATAGTTAGGGTTGGAAAAAACCTTAAGGTCGTCTAGTTCCAAACCCCTGCAGGTGACATCTCACACTACAACCCCCTGTCAGGGACACCTCACACTACATGTCACTCAAGGCTCTCTCCAACCTGGCCTTGAACACTGCCAGGAATGGAGGATTTACCACTTTTTTGGCAACTTATTCCAGTTCCTCAGTACCCTCACAGTAAAGAACTTCCTTATATCCAACCTGAACTTCTTGTTTTAGTTTGAACCCATTACCCCCTTGTCCTATCACTACAGTCCCTGATAAATAGTCCTTCTCCAGCATCCTTACAGGCCCCCTTCAGATTTCGGAACACAGTCTTTTCTATGAAGTCTCCATGCAGCCTTCTCTTCTCCAGGCTGAACAGCCCCAACTTTCTCAGCCTGTCTTCATACAGGAGGTGATCCAGTCCCCTGATCATCCTTGTGGCCCTCCTCTGGACTTGCTTCAACAGCTCCGTGTCCTTCTTATGTTGAGGGCACTAGAACTGCACAAAGTACTCCAATTGGGGTCTCATGAGAGCAGAGTAGAGCAGCAGGATCACCTCCTTCAACCTGCCAAGTAACCCACTTAACCATGGGTATAGTTCATGGGTGTAAGGATTTCACTAGAAACATTAATTTTACGTAAAACTGTCAATTTAAATTGCTATGTAAAATAATTGCATAAAATTCTCTCCTCCTTGTCTTCATGGTTTTACCTACAGAACAGCTTTAAATGCTGACACTGCAAATCTGCCTCTAAGATTGTTTTGCTCCAGGTGAAATGGTAAATTACTGATTTGTTTATTGACAAAAATTGATTTAATTAAAATCATTTTAAAATTAAACACTTACAAACTTCGTTGTTTACACATATAAACTGATCTACAACTAGCTCAAAAAAAAAAACTTGGCAGAATTTAGTACATAAGAGCTGATTGCAAACCAGTTTAAACGTGTTCACACCGCAGCTTGCAATGGTATGATTGGGGTAAACTTTTTACAGTTCTTTTTAAACTAGTGGAATTTCTGCATGCACATCCAAGTCATCATCCAGATCACAGCAACAGGTAAGCCATGCCACATCTAATTGAAGGCACAACATTAAAAGGGACTTTGTTGTTGCTGATGTTGTTCTACTGTTACTGAGGTAGAAGCAGTGAAGGATCTGTTTTTGCAGCCTTTGAGTGCACACACAATGAAAAGATAGCATATGCCCCAAAGAACTCAGAGCTAGCATCTGCTTTGCAGAATTTAACTTGCCCAAAATTTTTCTGAAAGCAAAACTTTTCATGTGTATCTTTAAAAAATGCTAACTTAAAACTGCAAACTTGAATAGTTAAAATTTCACTGAAAACCAGTGAGAAGTGACTGTGCTATTTTTCCATGACTAAAACGTGCTTCCGCTTTCTGACTACCTCTAATAACAACAAGCTAAAATATTTTTCACCAGCTTTGCTTTTAGTTAATGTGTCATGGGCTGGCTATTGACATACCTTGAAGAGCAATTATTGGATGATTCCTTGAAATACACCCAGGAGTCTTTTATGTTCCCAACAATTCTGTGGGGACTTCAACAGTTGAGGTTAAGCCTATTCTGAACAAGTCTAAAAATTCTGAGTACAATAAAATGGACTGACATGGAACACTTGAGCACTGTGCTTCACAAGGCTTTTTAGGTATCTGAAAGACAAAGCTTTACCAGACAAATACCCTGAAGAGTACCTGCCAGAAACCCACCATTGTAAAAACCTTCCCTAACAAATCCTTGGCACAGTAAGTATAGTACTACACCTAAGACATGAATCTTGTATTCACAATTACATTAATGTATATATTCATATACATTCATATGTATTCCCTCATTCTTGAAAGAAAAATCTATGTGCATTTTTAAGCTTGTGCTGATTTGGGTATTGCCCAAATTGAACCCTTTATTTATTTAAGGTGGCACTACCAGTGTGAAAATATAATGGTTCTAGGTCTTGTCATTCTGATTCTTTCAATTATTTTGCTTTCCAACAGTTTCCTCAGGAAAGGAAAAATGAGCAGGGGTACTTATCTGGAAAATACAAAGACAAGGACACCACTAGCACAACACTGGCACAAATCTAGAATGGAGGAAACTAGACAGATTGACATTCTTTATAACAGCACTTTGACAGAAGACTAACAACTCTATGGGAAGGATTGGATCCTGACTGCTCCATGACAAGCACTGGGGTTTATGTCCAAGTTTTGTGAACAGTTTGGCAGGGGGTCTGAACTACTTGACCAGAGGGTGTTGTTCCATATTACTGGAGAGAAATTACATCTATTCGGCAAGACAGGAAAAAGCATTTGAGGACATGGAGACGTGACCTTTTAACAACATTAGAAAGGGACTTTGAAAGAGGACAGTTGCAAAGAGCTAGAAATAAGGAATCTTAGAGAGGAAGAGAGAAAAAAAGAACTAGGCACTAAGAGAGAAAAGAAAATAATAAAAAACATCTTAGGATACTTGAAGCCAAATGACAGGGATCTGGTTGTATTTAACGGGAAAAATGTGGGGCTAGTATCATCCCAGAGATACCGTGGCACACACCAGTGACAGCAAAATACAAGAATGCTAATGAAAACGCGTAGAGAAAATCAGGGGAGGATGATTCATACTGTATCGAATCCAGGAAGAGACAAGAGATACTGTTCTTGGTGAAAATTAACAGGAGGAAGTAAAAGTATGCCATGATTGGGGTCTATTTTATGTAATAGACTATAGCTGTATTCAAAAGGAGGAAGTCAATTTTTCTGACTTCTTCTGAGCATACAGGTATTCATATCCAAAAATCTTGCCCATAAGACAATACAGAATTTCAATTACTTAAGTACCAGTTAGAAAAATGATATGGCAGGACATAAAAGGTCCATCAAATACTTGTAGTATTTTAAGGATCATCTTTTGCTACACAGGACAGAGGAAGTTATGAGAGGCATTACCAAGTTGAACTGCATGACAAGTAGGGAGGAACTCATTTTGATTTTAAAGGCAGAAGGTAAACTGGGTGAAAGTGATCATGACACATTTTACCAAAATATGCTTCTCTACTCTAAGAGGAAAAAAAAGCACACCTGCACTGCCAGCTATGGATTGTATTGTTTTGTAGAAATAGTTAAGCTAGCTTTAATGAAGCTAGTCTAGGTACTAAAAGCAGGCTCATCATAAGGGCATGCCACTCTGTACGAGTTAATTAACCTCCTTTCTGGTTTAGGCCTGAGCTCATTTAAAGCTAACCTAGATTTTCTGCAGAGAACAAAAGACTCATTTTTAATTAAACGCACAATACCAAGCTATATAAATGTGAACAAAAGTAAGTATGGGAAGCGTAAGTAGACTGTGCTAAAATCACATCAAGAGCTCTTCAAGGAGTTGCAAAAAAGAAGTCACAATAAGGGGACATAACTAAAAAATAAAATAAAAGAATATGCATAAAAGAATAAAATCATAAAGCCTACAGTACAAAATGAGTGATAGGTAAAAAAGGGTATAAAGGTCAACAAGAAAATGTTCTGGAAATAGATTAGAAGTGCCTAAATACTTAGTTAAATTTATCTTACCATAGAATTTACAGAAAGAATGAGTTAAAAGCTATTTAAATTGTATATATTCAGGTTAATGGGGCCTGAAGAACTTCACTTAATAATATAGCAAAAATTATCTCTGAGTTGCTAAAGGACTTATATGGGCTCAAGGAGACTAGGAAAGGACAAATTGTGTCTAAGGAAAGCAGATCCAAGCTATAGATTAATTTTTATCTCGATGGATATTCTAGAAGAAATTCCATGATGAAGAAGATAGTCTAAGTTTGCCCAGAACAGATGCTCTCACACTAGTCTAATTCCTTTTTTTACAATCAATTTAAGTGATTCAGCAGAAAAAGAGAAACAGTATCATAGATCTAGAGTTAGTGTAACTTACACACTGAATTTTTAACAATTCATTTAAAACAAAAAGCATGGAAATGTAGTTTCCATTAAACCACTAACAACTGGCAAGCTGCTTGCAGAAATCAAACCTGGAGAGCATTTGCAGTGAGAACCCATAAGTTTCTGTTAGTCATTTCAGTTCTATCCACTATTTCCATTAGTGATCTGTAAGCAGCAACAGAATATCAATACATGTATATAAAAAAAAAACAACCAAATCTGGTTTTCACCAACCCTGGGACTAGAAGACAGAATCAGATTTCTAAACCAGTTTCATAACTTAGATAAATGTCTAAACTTGGGATGGAATCACCAAGGCTAAGGCAAAAATATTATACCCGAGAACTTAAACATATGACATAAATTGTGAAGAACTAGGTGGCACTATGTTAGAAAAAGTTCTGAGAAGAAGTTTCTGTCATAGGAAGAAAACTAGCTATTTCTGGGATGTATTTATAGATGTTCTTCTCATGTGCAACACATGGGACATACCTACTGCACTCTAGTTGGTGCAGTAACTATAGACTGCTATAAGGGGCCTTGAGATAAAAACAAAAGTCATATTGAAAAGAAGCCAGAGTAAGGCTGTTAGAATAAATCATTTATTATGAGTGCTGTCTATAAGGAAAGTGAACAGAGTTGTTTAGTTTAGGAGAATATGCACATATAAATAACTGTATAAATAAATATATATATTTACAAATACATTTATTAAAGCATATATGAACAACTTAACAAATAGGGTCAATTTCCACTGAGAGTATGGCAAAAAGGAGACAGCAAACAAAATTCAGGTTGGATATTGGACACGTACATATTCATAAATGCTGTTAGACATTTGTACAAGCTGCATGCAAGTGTTGCAGATTTCTTTCAAATCACTGCTTTTACAAATCAATTAGACAAATAACTCTTGAGGATGATATCATTGTTTTCCAAACTGATCTCTCGCCTCCTTAGATTCTGTGAACTACTCCTAAGTGGTCCCTGGAAAACAATCAGCAAAAGCAAAACTCTTGTCAGCACACAAAATTCACGTATATGGATCCAGAAATTGAAGTGTTCAGAATTACACGCATCAACATACACACTCAACTCAGCCTTAGCACGGAGATTAGGCAATCACTTGCCTGTATTTCTTTTTATTCCTATGTGAAAAATTGCACCTCCTCTGTGAATATTTTTTCTTTACTTATAAAAATGCAAATAGCAGTATTTTTCTACCAGTAAACACATTATAAATTGTTCAAATACAACGGCAGCGATACAAACTAATGGATTTTATTTACCTCAGCCTCCCACAGAGGTTTTAAACACCTGGCAGAACTTCACCTCTGCCGCACACATTATGGGCTGAAGGAATCTCACTGCAATGGCATTATATTTACAATTTGTATTCAAACGCAATAAAAACGCAGTAAATGGAGCCTTCCGCGATGCAGTGAAGCGTGCGCTTCCCTCCGTTAGCACACGAGGCTGACTCCCGGCATTACTCTCCGAGCCCCAGCAGGGCCGCATTTCCATGCTCAGCCCCCGCTGACATCTCCTTACCAAGCACAGTAAAAATTAACCGACAGAAGCCTTAAGGAAAGGGACGGATGCAGGGAGTGTGGGTGGGCAGCCGCGCTACCGTGGGAGGTGGGTCCCCCCGCCAGCACCCGCTGAGGCACCTCGGCAGCCCCGGCCCGGCCCGGCCCGGCCTGGCCTGGCCTGGCCTCTCCTGGAGGCCACGAAGGGCCGCAGAGACACCGCAGCCCGGGCGAGGGCGCAGAGCCCTCGGCGCCGGCTGGCTTCCCTTCCCCAGCAGCTTGTGCCACCTTCCCCCGCCTCGTATAAACGGGGCGGGCGCCGCCGGCCGGGCCCGCCAGACCGGCTGCTTGCCCGCGGCCGCGGGCCGCCCGATCTCTCCG
>JBCJKH010064956.1:19647-36378 GCA_039877255.1 Loriculus beryllinus
CCAGCGTATCCACCGAACCACACAGCTTGGTGTCATCGGCAAACTTGCTGAGGGTGCACTCAATCCCACTGTCCATGGCAGTGGCAAAGATGTTGAACAAGACCGATCCCTGTGGGACACCACTCGTCACTGGTCTCCAGCTGGACATTGAGCCATTTACTGCAACTCTTTGCGTTTGGCCGTCCAACCAGTTCTGTATCCACCGAGTGGTCCATATTTTGGCTTGTGCCTAATAAGCTGGTTGTATATACTGACACTAGAAAGAAAAACATTCTGATGGTGTATTTCTCTTTATATGTCCTAACATAGCTTTATTAAATAGCTTTCAATTAAAATTTGACAGTATTTGCTGGATCTTAGTTTGCAAAATCCCCAAAATCTTACGTTTATCCCAGATGATTTCAACTGTGTGATGTGTTGAAAAATGGGATTTTATGGTGACTGTGTGAAACATGCTATTGTTTCATACTGTTTTTCCCCCTTAGCTTGTAGACTGCTTCTACCTCCTGTTTTAGCTTCCTGAAGGTAAGTGAGCAAAATAAATATGAAAAGAACAATTTGGCCCCTTCAAAAGCCCCAAGGCCTCAGAAACTTAGAAATTCAGTTTACATCTGTTTATAAGACATGCTTTCATAGGTGGCAGGAATTTCGAAGAACAAACTTTGGTGAGAAATGGAGAGCAACTGAAGTTAAGTCTTTTGAGAAAGGACATGTGAAGGCTTAGCCCTTATAACCACACTGGAAACTGGAGATACTCAAGAACCTTACAATAACAGCAACTGGGGTAGAGGCTGAAGAGACTGAGATTCGTGGTGAATTTTCTGAGGGAGTTTTGCATGGCAGATGTTGTTCTAACTCATATGCTTTGTAACATTATAACATCACTTGCTTCTTAATGGCATTGTAAAATACCTGTTTTCAAGAAAGAAGACAATGCCATTTTGTAAAAGCGACAGAGCATTAGTACAGAGTGTCTTGGACACACAAGCAGTTTTGAGTATATTGACCCACTGTTACTTGTGTTTACAGTAAACTTTTATTGTTGTATTCTGTTTAACAGTCACGACACAAATCCTGGTTGAACGAGATGTATTTTCCAGTAACTCTGTTTTTTTCTATTATGAAATATGCTTTCTTATTGAGCAGGCTGTTAAGTACATTCAGTTCATTTTGTGAACTCTTGACGTCTTTACTGCTGTTTGACTACTGCTCTGGGGACATTTGATGTTTATTAGCATTGTCACGGGCATTTCTTGTGGAACACATCATGAACAGAGTACAAAAAGCTCGAAGAGTGGATGTGAGTAAATGCTAAGAACTTCTGCTGATCATGCCACTGCTGCACACAAACAAGCTGGTGTGCTTCCAACTGAAATGATAGGTGTTTCTGGTCCTCCTTCTCTGCCAATACACACTGCACTCCCCACAGCTGAAAACATAGGTGACCCTGTGTTCATCCTGTTGGTATTATTGGTGTGTTTTAATCACTTGCAGCAGTTTTTTAAATCATGTTGTTAGGGAACACAGTTTCATGTTGTATCTAAGCTAGCCTATTTGCATTTACCTCCTACCATGCATTTACCTCCTCCTTACTATGATCCTGCAGTTAAATACTTCAGAAGATTTCAGAGGTTTTATTGTTATTATTTGTTGTTGTTTAAGTTTCTTGTCTATTGGATTAGTCCATAAACTTAATCTTCCTGTGAGGTTGAAGGGGCACTGGTACAGAGGAAGTACAGAAATGTGGTTACAGAGAAAGGTATTGTTTCCTCAGAGGATATCCATTGAGTGGCTCAGCCAATGTAATTTGGCTTTGCTTCAGAAAGATCTGATCTCCTCCATTCCAAGGAGTTAGCTCCTACCTCTCCTTTTGTGTTATTGCATATTTTGACAGGCGTATGCTGATCAGGGCTAAACTAATGTTTAATGGGTGGAAAGCCTGGCTGTGTTAGGGCAGTTCCCACCTAAGACATATAAACAGAATCAAATACCTAACTTTGATTGATGCTCTTCCAACATATATAATCTTCCTTGTGCATATACAAATTTTCCATATGGGTTTGTTCTTTTAAAAAGTCAATTTGATTCATTTTTGGGGGATGTGGCACAGCACGGAAATTAGTGAAGACTTCCCAAACACTTTATAGAATTTCTTAAGAACTGTAACTGTTACAGTATTTTCTTTTTGAATAAATATTTTTTATTTATTTGTAGGTTTTCACTGCTTCTTCTTAACCTGGAAGAATATTATTTTGAACAGCACACAGCTAATCATATTAAAAATAAAGGTTGCAGAGATGAAAGGTACAAAACTCTTAATACATTCATTTACTAGAGTTGTTTTAGTCTCGTGGATCTCTTAACACATACATGACTACTTTCTTTTTTATTATTCCTTTTAGAAAATTCAGAGGGTCTCTAAAAATCTGTTCAAAGTCAATAATTTTCGAACCTGATGACAATATCCAACCTATTATAAAGGTAAGCAGTGTGAACTTATAATTTCTTTGTAATTTAAGATTCTCTATAAAGCTTTTAAGAGGTATGCATTTTTATAACTTGCTGCAGATACCACTGAGAGACTGCGTTAGTATAAAAGCCCCAGAAGATAACGAAGCAAAGAACCCTTTCACACGGTACGTGAATATGAGTTACATATTCAACTCCTTTTAAAGCTGAAATGGCCATCACTTCAATTATCTTATTTACATTTTAGGGATACATCTGGAGGGATTTCTGTTGTATGTAATCAGGTAAGACAGATTCTTGATGTATAAATGAGCAAGGTTATGTTCTTTAATGGTATCTTTCTCAAAGCTGGTGTCTTTCTCAAAGCTGAAGTCTTAGGGTGGGGGGTTAACTGGAAACAAAACTAATTAGTGTCAAAAACTTAGCATTAATGTGAAGCTGTTGATGCTGGAAATACTAAACTGTTAATGACTTCATTAAGTCATTAATTTGAGAAAGTGAACTTTTCACACTGTGCATTTTATAATGGTGCTTAGGGCAATTTTAAAATTGAATGAAAAAGGAGAATAGACTGAAATAAAACTGGTTATTAATCATCTTTGGTCTTGCTATATTGCTTTCTTTTACTTCATGCAGCGTGTAGTGCTAATGGCAAGGCCATTTTGATCCTTGCATTTCAGCTTTGTGGAAACATTGGGCTGTGCTCTGTGTCCACAGAATAATTTTTGGTAACTGTCCTGAAATACTGGGTTTTCAATCATAAGTTTAGATTAATTTGGATATGTTCATACTTAACCAAGGGGATATATTTCAAACTTTGATAAATTGCAGCTGATAGGTGTTCCAAAGCTATACAAATTTCCGAAAAATGTTCATGTTTTCATTTCAGGAAAGAACAGAGATGAGGTGGGAAATATCCTTTTAAATATTCTAGCATCTTTGTAAAATCTTTCTTTAGCAATATCTAAAATTGATAGCTTTGCTTAGTTAAGCACTGCTGCAGTCAAAAATGAACTCAAGCGTTTAGTATTATCTATGCTGGAGAAGTTTGTGGACCATGTTAAAATATTCAGTATATTTAATTTCATCTTGAAACTGCTTCTGTGAAGGGTATTGTGTAGCCAAGGTTTCTTGTGTTGCCATTTTTTTGTGTATTGAGTATATTTAGAGAAGGTATTTCCCATATGAAGACATGCTAAGAAACTTAGGGCTGTTCAGCCTGGAGAATGTATGAAGAGCTCATAGCAGCCTTCCAGTATTTGAAGGGGGCCTACAAGGTTACCAGAGAAGGGACTCTTTGTTAGGGACTGTAGTGACAGGACAAGAGGTAACGTGTTTAAACTAGAACAGGGAAAGTTCAGGTTAGATACAAGGAAGAAGTTCTTCGTCGTGAGGATGGTGAGGCACTGGAACAAGTTCGCCCCAGAAGTTGGTAAATGCTCCATCTTTGGCAGCCTTCAAGGCTAGGCTGGACAAAGCCTTGGGTGACATTGTCTAGTGTGAGGTGCCCTTGCTCATAGCAAGGGGGTTAGAACTAGATTATCTTAATGTGCTTTCCACCCCTAAGCATTCTGTGATTCTGTGTAAGTAAGCCTCAACTAGATAGGACACTTGCCCCCTTTGCAGTTTACTGCCATAAACTAGATGATCATAACTAGACGATCATAAAACTGGATGATCTTAAGGTCCCATCCAACCCTAATTATTCTATGATTCTATAAAAGGTCATTGTTTTTCTGCAGTTTCTCTGGGATAGCTAAAGAAAGATATTGAAACCCAGTGTTTGCTTGCTTAAGCAGCATTCTAGCTTTGCATTTGTCAGTACTTCTGATTTTATTATTTTTTTAACAACTGAAACTGTAACATTTCTTGCTCTTCCAGGTTTTTCTCATTAAAGAAAGAAACATCATTGCACCCTATAAAACAGTAAGAGTGAGTATATATGTTTTTCCTATTCTTAGCAAACTAAGGTTTTGCAAGAATTTATGTTCTCATTTCTGAAAGAGTAAGATAATTATCATTTGAGGAATATAACAATAAAGCTTTTAAAAAAGGTAATTGTGCATATTGATAAAACAAGTGTCTGAATTCTTTAATGAGTTTGTAGTGCAGACTTTACAACTCGCTGTTGATGCGCAACTCTGGGCTCAACAGTTAGGGCTGGCAGCTAGTATTCAATGGATGCTGCATCCTGGATAAATGGCGGCTTCTCAGTTTTGCTTACACCTGAGATGAGAGATTGCTAATTGATTTCCCAGCTGGGTGCTTCATAGTTGAAAGAAATGGCAGATGAAGCTGCTCACAGCAGAAATCAGAGCTTGCTTCTGGTTGCATTCTGCCGATGGGGTGGCTCTGCTCTGATTCTGAGCCTGGATGCTGTGAGGCATAGAAGTAAGGGTTTTTCAGCTGATGCATGCTATGTCTTAACACACAAATACAAGATGAAAACACAGGGTCATTAAACACCATATTTGCCCAAGAATTGAAACACACAGAATTGTGTTTGTCTCTTACTTGTTCAAGTAAAAAATATCAAAGGTGATGGAATCCATAAATTTGCATTACTGTAATGAACAACAAAGAGGCAATGGATGATCTCTGTCCTTTCAGCAACTGCTGTAGACTGGGTTTGTGACTAGATCTGTCTCTAAACTTGGATTTTTAAATGTTTCTTTGCTTGCTTTATGCTATTAATTCTTAATGTTTTGAACATGTTTTCTCTTCTAGTCCTTCTATTTTCTGTTTTGCCTCCATGTGCAAGATTTATTAAGTACACAAATATCATGGTGCAAACACAGTGAAAAAGAAGAGTCAAAAGCTGTTTTGAAGACTTTTTACATTATTTTCCTCTAAGTCAGATTCAGGCATACCTAAAACATTCCTGACAGTAAACCATTACAATTTACTTCACAAAAGGTCACAAAAGTTTGCCTTCAGTAATTTTAGATTTATTTTTTTTTCTGTTACTGACAAATAATTTCTGTTTGAATTGTTGCCAGTTCTGGATATGTCACTGAGTGCTGAGATTTTGTAGTACATTTTGTCTTCCATGTCCTGCATTGGTTGTTTCAGATCAGTTACAAAATACTGAACATATGACTGGGGGAATCACTCACAAAAGCTTTTACATTGTTGGCTGTAAGCAATCCTTGTAGACCATCCACTGGGTTTTCTGAGAGTCATGCTTTTCGTGATGACAGAAAATGGTGCTCTGGGTGAAATGTTGAAAGTGTTTTATCTAGGTTGCTACTGAATTTCATTACTCCCTTTACTCTATCTCTATTTGCTTCCTGAAGCATGCTTTCCTCTTAGGTTTCTGTTAGTTCAGCTAGATCATACATTATACTGAAGATCATCTAGATTTTCATGTCTTCTTTCATTCAATTTTAAGTTAATCTCATCATATCCACTGATCAGTGTCTTGGTGTAGTTTTACTGATAAATTTCTTTCTTTTTTTTTTTTTCTTTTTTTTTTTTTTTGGGTTTAGCTTGTGAAATTACAAAACCCTCCAGAAATGTGTTGATACAGTCTTATACTACATTCAGGGGTCACCAAGGGATCTCACCACCTTTGCTAAATATGAGTTACGTGTAAGAGATCAATTGATCCATTGATCAATGCACATACTTTTAATATATTACAGTCAAAACCAGAAATATGTGTTATGAAACGACATTTAAGAAAGCTGGAAAAGCTTTGTAGGGGAAAAATGAGTATGCCACATATACTGGGTGATGTGTTAGTGAGGTTTTTATTAGTGACTAGTCATAACAGGTTGTAATTGGATTTGGGAACTTTTCGGCTCAGAACTATTTGCGTAGAAGAGAATAATAACTTTTCTAGCCTAGTCTTTAAAGATTTGATGGTCTAGTATCTTTTGTCTAAAGGATATACAGTAGCTGGGTTAATGTAACATGTTATTTACTAGTTCTATATTTACATGTGTGTTTACCTGATACTAAAATAGAGCAGATACTAGTTCTATGTTTACTGATGTTTACGCTACATTTATCTGTTCATTTCAAAGCTGTTATGTTGCATTGTATTGAGTAACAGACTAAATACTGCACAAAGAGCTTATCACAGAGAAGATAGATCTGTAAAGAAAAAAAAAATCAGGTTTAACATCTGCCTTTGAAATGTTTCAGGTATACTGCAACCTTTGATAGCATACTTTGTCCAGGTCTTAGAGTATTTTGATTTCAGGTTTAATGTTTTTTTTTTTATATGTAATTTTTTTTTCCCCTGAGCTTTATTTTAAACTCATTTCTGGTAAATGTACTTTTGGTTTTAGGGTAGAACAGAACACTTATTCCAACTTGATGTTGCTGGAAAGCTAGGAGATGTTGTGCAAACTCTGCATCAGGTATGCGGTTATTTGATATCACTAAACGCTTTATTACAGCTTTTTTTTTTTGTCTTTTAATATTTAATGGAGAGCTTTCTTTATTCTCCAGGTGAGAACCTTGGCGAATCTATTTTGAAAATGTAGCAGTTGAACACAGCATCTAGTTCTGACAGCTGTTGTAAGCTACTTGTATTAGCTTTTACTATGCGGGATGGTAGTATACAGACAAAGTAATAACATGACAGTAGCAATGAACCAGCATGTCCTACTTTAAAAAGAAATAATAGCTCTTCTAGTACTCTGACACCAAAAAATGCTCAAAGCCCCTCTAGTTTCTATTGGCTTCTGAGCTGTGTAGGACATCTCTGTGCTGTTTCACTTACAGCTTATTTTAATTCAGCTTTACAGGGCTTCTTGCCTAGATAAGATGGGAGATCAAGCTGCCATGGTAAGTACCTGATTATTCTTGATATCACTGTTTAATAATGAAATTCTGAGTGCATTTGAATCTAAGACTTTTTTTTTTCCCCACTCCACATTAGATAACTGCTATATTGCAATCGCGCTTGGCTAGAACGTCATTTGATAAAAACAGGTATCTTTCTAATTACTTTGTACTGGGAAATTATTCCTCTTGTTGGTTGATTAATCTGCTGCATCAGTACTTAATATCTTCTTCTTTGGGGCAGCATAAGCTCTCTAATTCAGAGAGCTGTGTTCTCTTGTATTCTGAACTATCTGGAACAGAGAATGGGAAATTCTGTGATGCAAAAATGAATGTATTACTTTGTCTCCAAACCATTCTGTTTATGAATTTGTTGCAAATTAGGCATCAGTAAACACTAAATAAAGCTCTGTATAAAACAGTCAACTGGTTTGCTGCTCTGAGGCTGGTGAAGAATGTGGCAACTTTCTGGAGTACCTCTTAAAGTAGAGGTCTCAACAAAGAACTTTCTTGGTGTCTAAAATATGGTTAGTGAAGTCCCCTTTCTGAAGAATTTAAGGGTAGCTATACCTAAGTAAGAACTGGAGGTAAACTTACTCCTTTTCTTCACTTGTAGATTTCAAAGCATTTCTGAAACGCTGCATATGGAATGTAAAGCAGAAATGGTGACACCACTGGTGACTAATCCAGGGCATGTGTGTGTTACTGATGCTAACTTGTACTTCCAGCCTCTTAATGGATACCCTGTAAGTGCCTCATAGATGGTCTTGCATATGATATGAGCACACTTCTACACTGCTCCTCTAGTGGACAGGTTTCATTTTCTGTATTACTCCTTTTAAATGCACATGGAGCACATCTCCAAGACTGTTTTCATTTATAATCAAGCTCCTTGATCTCTGCTGCTGTGTTGCATTCAAGCATATCTCTGATTCTGAGGCTTTATTCTGTGCTAATTTGCTTAAAGTTGACCTCCTCCTGACAAAACACAAAATGTCCTTTTTGCTCGTTACCTATTGATATTTTTAGAGATCACTTTTTGTAACACTTCATTTGTGATAAATTTCTTAATTTTACTCTGTGATGCAATTCCTACCTAGTAAGAGCTTTATATACATTTATTTCATATTGGAAGATCTTAGCTAGGTTTTATATTAAACTAATAACTTTTTTCTCTAGAGGAAAACTGAATGCATGTTGCAGACATTGGTGCTTTGGAACCTTCTCACAGAAAAAGCAGTGTTAGTCAGCCGGCCACTGATATTTGTGCCACACAAAATGCCATTCAATTTCTGTCCACCAGGTGACACCATTGGCAAACAGTTTGCCCCGCAGCGCGGTGGCTTCCTTAACACAGCTTACTGTGTTCTGCTCCTTTCTCTTGCATGATTATCATAACTGGTGACAGACTCGGCTGATAACACATTGCTCGTTCTTTGTTCTTAAACTGCTTTGCTACTCATACAAGAATCAACAGCAAAGACAAGCTTTCTCTTTTTAGTATAACTGCTTAGAACCACTGTTCCACTGCTAAAATGACAGGGATGGATATTGTTTTCATATTTCTAGTATCTCTATTCAAGAGAAATTTCATATTAACTGAAGAGGTTAACATAGAAGAGCATAAACCTTCTAGAATATCTCCATCTTTTCTTCCCCTTCCCTTGTTCCCCACAGAAACCAGTAGTACAAATAACACTGCAAAATGTGCGTCGCATCTATAAAAGAAGACATGGGCTAATGCCACTCGTAAGCTCAAATATTATTTTTATTTTAATCTTTTGCTGTATGTATTGTTTCTTAAAACGACCATCTGAAACTATGTGCATCATTAGTTAAAAGCTATGCGTTTTTAAAACTCTGGATTAAATAGTGAGCAGAGCTCAGAAGATCCTTTCTGGCTTTTAAGTGTTTTAGTTCCCTGTGTTGTTAAAAAGTTGAAAGCAGGAAGAGTGAACCCTGTCAAGGATGAAAAATGTCTTTCATAAGCAGTCAGTGTCAGGAAAGGTAGAAGGGAGTATCTCCAGGGATTGATTAATTCCATTTATCTCAAACACCTATCTTCGAATAGAATTAATTGCTCTCATGGTGTATTTTCTCTCTGGGTTGATTCATGGAGGGAGTTTGATTGCAGGTTTAAATGAGACTAATGTGGACTGATGAGTCCCCCTGTACATGACTGAGGAGTAATGAGAGTGCTGCAGTGCAACCTCAGTTGTATGCTTTCAGTGTTTGTACTTTCAGTCTTAAACAAAATTTTTGTCTCAAAACACGTTTAAGCTAAATAGACATTTTACTCTGTTTCACTCCACTCACTTATGATATTACCTGTGCTTAATCAATCCAGACAGAGCCAATCTATTGACAGCTATAAAGCTATTTGCTCAACTAGCTATAAACTGAATGCTTTTATGATTGGATATGGGAAAGATCAAAATGTTAAACTTTATGAAGAAAATTGTTATGCAGTTTAGAGACTTAAGCTTTGGATGCTAGCTACTGGAATATTTTGTTGAAAAAAAAAATAATATTACAGCTGGTCAGTAATTGCTCTCATTTACTTTTTCCCTCCCTTTAACTTCTAAGGGACTTGAAGTATTTTGCACAGAAAATGATCTGTGTTCTGACATCTACTTGAAATTCTACAACTGTCAAGATCGAGATGAGCTCTATTTCCTTATTGCAACATATATAGGTTTGCAGTATTTATTTATTAATGTAGTTTGTAGTACCTTGTGTGGGGAAGTTTGTCTGCGCTTTGCTCTGTTGTTATGTGGAAGAATAAGAACAAACAGATGTATTAGCCCTGAACGTTTTTTAGAAGAAGCAGCAAAGTTCAGAATAAATATTGTGAAGTCATATGTATTCTGTTTGTGTTTGAAGAGCTGAATAAGAAAGGTAAGACAGCATTATTAAAGTGAAACTAATTCTTTTGATTTGTAACTTGATATGCACTGTCATTGAACACCTCTCCTTAACCCTACTCCACCGCCACCACCAGCCTCATTGAGCACCTCCCCCTAACGCACCAGCAGTCTCCCTGTTGCCCTCACCCCAAAAAACCAACACAAAACACTGTATCTTCAAAGCAAGGGGTAAATAAGATCCACTCAGCTAAATTGTGTTTTGCTGAAAGAATATAGACTGCCTTTTGGATGGATACCCCTGGCACCTGCGAAAGTCCAAGTAAAAATCCTGTTAAGGAAGTTATTGTAATGGCTGGATTCCCAGTGCACACATAAATGTCTGAATTTTCTTCAGTCTTAGAGGTGGTTGATGAAAATTACTATTCTGAACCAGTTAATTTCTCATTTTCATTAAATCTTGTATGCATTAATTCCAAGATTGCAGATCATGAACAGAAGCTAACAGGCTTGCATGGTTCCTAGAAAAACAAGGTGAAAAAGCAATCTGACTAGAACAAAATATTGCAACTCATGTTTACTGCCAGTATTGAAAGTGTTTAAATTTTGTACTGTTTTGTTGTTGTACCACAACTCCAGTTCTGTTTTATTGAATTTGCATAAATATCTGTTGACATTTTCCTCATTTCACAAAGCAAAGTGGAAAGTCCACAAAGAAATGTTTGCTTCCTCTGAGAGCCATTTTAATCTTTTAGATTTTCTTTTTAAAAGGAAGTAGATCCTGACATGACTTTTTCTGTTATTAACTGCATGCTGTTACCGTGCTTGAAACTTCATTTTCTGGGTAACTTTCAGAGGTGAAATTTCAAGCTGCAGGTGAAGATGGTGGTGATGATGATGTAGCTTAGTTCTGTTTGAATAGATCTTTAAAAAAAATTTATAAAGTATGGTAGTTTTTGAAACACGAAGTTACCACTGAATTCTGACTTGTTCTTTTGAGCACCTCTGACCTTAATTATTTTATATTGCATAATACTAATCATGGTATAATTTGGGGATGGAACTCCAAACATCAGAACTGTTAATGTTTTCTTTTGTTTTAGAAAATCACATCACAGAGCATACAGCGGAAAGTTATATGTTGCAATGGCAGCGAGGACATATATCAAATTACCAGTATCTTCTTCATCTCAACAATCTGGCTGATAGAAGCTGCAATGATCTCTCTCAGTATCCTGTATTTCCCTGGATAATAGCAGACTACTGTAGTTCAGTATTAGGTATGTGTATACAAAAAGGCGTGTTAGTGTGTCCTGTCCAACCTGAAATGTTTCGGGGAGGAGGGTGTTTACACTGCATGAAGTTCATGTTACATCAGAATGAACTTGGCTTTAGTGACCTTGGATGTTGTGCAGTAAAATGGCTTTTTGTGGGACAAGTTGGATGCATTGAAATGTATAGAATCTAGGTGTTCTTTTACAATTCTTAGCATTATAAGTTGAAAGGAAGAGGCTAACAAGGCTTGTGCCTAAATTAGGCTCCTTGATTAAGGGTCTTAGTGCAATTTGTGTTGGAAGCTTGTCCTTTTGAGAATTGTGCCCCTATACACGGAGTAGAGTAGGGGAATCTCATGCTATTCATCAGCACTTGCTAAAACACTTCAATCTCATAATTTGGTGGGATTTAACTGTATCCTGACAGAATAGTGAACAAGTAGGAAGAAGACAATGCCAGCTGTTTTTGTGCCTCAGCTAGCTTATTGACTAGGTGATGCTACTTGCACTAGCTGTCACGTACATGTAGCTGCTTGTTCTTAAGCAAGAGGTATGAGATTATATTTACCTGTAAGAAGAAATGAGTAGCCATTTACAGTAAGAGAATTTTTTTGCATTAATGAAGCAGAGAAAGTTACTGGAGAGGTTTTGTATTGGTTTTTGTTTTTTTGTTTGGTTTTGTTGTTTGGTTTTTTTTTGTTTTAGATATTGATTATATTCCTGTCTAGTAAAATACATAGAGTCTAACTGGTTTTTTTTAGATCTGACAAAACCTGAAACATTCCGTGACCTTAGTAAGCCAATTGGTGCCCTGAATAAGGAAAGGCTGGATAGACTATTGGTATGTATATCTTGGCTTTTATGTGCTGCACTTTTTTTCCTTGGTACATGTTGTTAATAAAAGGACCTTTATCAAGCAAAGGAATTATATAGGTATCTAAGACTAACTATAACCTTTATCTGAGCAAGCTTACTTATAAACATACCACATTTCTTTTTCAGCTTAGTTTCATCAATACTGATTTTATCAGTATTAATTTAAAATTATTTTAATCTGTTTTCTCTTTCTTCCTACTGTTTCGTATGTATATGCTTTTAAATGCTTTTACCTCACTTTTAAAATAAAATCCCTAAGTCTGTTTAATTATTATGTTTGCATTTGTATGGCAGACACTGAGGTGCTGCAAACATGTAGAAACATAGAATAGTTAAGGTTGGAAAGGACCTGAAGATCATCTAGTTCCGACCCCCTTGCCTGATCCAACAGTTCCATGTCCTTATGTTGAGGACACCAAAACTGCACACAATACTCCAAGTGAGGTCTCAGAAGAGCAGAGTAGAGGGGCAAGATCACCTTCTTCTACCTGCTGGTCACGCTCCTTTTGACGCAGCCCAGGGTACGGTTGGCTTTCTGGGCTGTGAGCACACACTGAAGCTGGCTCATGTTCAGTTTCTTATTGACCAACACCCCCAAGGAAAAATAAAACCTCAAGACAAACAGATTTAAATGTGTAATATAAAATATGTATTTGAATTAAACAAGACAAAGTAACAAAAATCTTAAGTACTTCCATTTTAGAAAAATGCTGAATTTGAGGGAGAGTACTTCAAATGGAGGAAATCTGGATCCCTGGAGATCAGAGCACCAACCTGACATTTCCACATTCAGATAATTGTACACAGTCTTTTTCCACTTCTCAAAGTAGGCAGGCTTTCTTTTCCTTACTAGTTAAACAGATACAGACTTAGAAGGTCCTCAGTTTCTTGGCTTTTTATTCTTTGTATAAAATTGTCTCTTGCCACAAGTTAATTATTCCAAAATCATTTACAGAATGTAAGTTACTTATTTAATAATTTATATTCAGTAATTATTCCACAGTCATTTAAAGAACATAAATATATTTAATGTTTTGGAACCTTTATTAGTTCTTAGTAAAGCATTAGAAAAAAATGTTGCCAGACTAACTGCATTATATTGACAAAAAGGATTAAATGTTTCAAAATAACAAGGCTTCCTAAGATTGTAGATGGAAAGAACATGATCAATATTATGTTTTCTGTAAGGGTAAACAACGTCTTCTTTCTAAGATATGACTATTTCCTCAAGCTGTTAGCTGCCTCATGCTTACTGCAGTAAAAGTCATTTTATTTAGATTATGATAAGTTTTGGGAATACACATAGGAGCTTCAGATAGGAGGGAATCTTACAGGTTGGATTAAGTCAGTACATTCTTCTGTACTCTCATTACACTTAATGTGAAAGATGAAAAGGAAGCATTTGTTTGCACTCTTTGAAGTTGAGTCACTGCAGTTACATATGAGAGAGGAAAAAAGATTAAAACCTGGTAATTCTGGATTCAAAGTTGTAAAGAATTTTTTGCGTTACAGATTTACTGATCTGATTACAGCTGCATGTTTATTAGAACATAGTTTGTTTCATTGTTTAAAGAAGAAAAAGAGGGTGGTCCTAATCTCTGTCTTTTTAAAAAAAAGAGTGCTTCTATTCAATATTGAAGGAAAGCAGGAGTTCCGATTTTAAACAGACCTCTCTTTTTCTTCATATGTTGCAGACACGTTATGAGGAAATGACAGAGCCTAAGTTCATGTATGGGAGCCATTATTCATCCCCAGGATATGTTTTGTTTTATCTCGTTAGAGTTGGTAAGACAGTTTCTACGTTCTCTCTAAGCAGCTACCTCCAAAGTGGACAAAGGTTGGAGCAAGCTGATGGCTTTTTCTTTCTCCTTAGCTCCAGAATATATGCTCTGTCTGCAGAATGGAAAATTTGATCATGCTGACAGAACATTCAATAGGTTTGTTTACATTTTGTCTATAAGGAGCTTGGGTTTGTTTTCAAATATGCATCAAGGGAGTGCAAAGCTTTAAAAACTGGGGGGGGTTTTAACAAATGTGTGATTGTTATGTGTATGCAGCCTTGCAGAGACCTGGAAAAACTGTTTGGATGGTGCAACAGACTTCAAAGAGGTAATTGACTGGAAAATTGTTCTAGCCCTTGATAATCTCTGCCAAGCTTTCTGTTCTTAGCGGTCTCCTGTTGCTTTGAGAGTTTTGGGTTGGGGATGAAGTATGTTTGGTTGGGGTTTTTTGTTTTGTTGTTTGTGGGGTTTGGTGTGTGTGTGGTAAGGCAGTTGACTGCATTTTCTGAATCCTTTAACATTTTTTAACTTCTGCCTTCTATTTAATTCCATAATTGCTTGTCTGTGTCTGCTTTCTGGCTTTTAATTTTAACAGAGCTGTCATTGTGAATGTTACTGGAATAAATGAGAATTACCAGAATGGATTAAGGCTGAAAAGATGCAATTTTATGTATTGTCTGCTGGAATCCTGTAAGGATTTGACTGTATTACAGCAGTACATCTGGAAAGGTTAAGCTACAGAAGTTTTTGGGGTTTGAGCCCTTATAGAGACTATAGCTTGTATAGTATGTTGAGAATGATTAACTGTCAGATAGTGGGTGCTGTTAAATAAGGTTTCTTTGATAAAGGAGTTTAATATAGTGATTCTTAAAAAAAAAAAGTCTATAGTTAATGGTTAGCTATTGTGGTCTTGAAATTACTGGCTTAAACTCTGAAACTTTCATCATTCTCGTTTTCTATATTTTTGCCTTGGCTCTCAACTGATGTCTATGCAATGAGTTCTGAAGATACTCTTATATATTATGGATTCATGTGTCACATATTACATGTTAAAAATATTTATGCCACTCTGAATTTAGCTCAGAAAATCACCTTGTAAGTAGTCAAGAAGCCTAAAAGTAGTTGGAAGGATAATGGGAGGAAGCTTCCAGTCCTGCTTTACTGACAGAGGATAAAGCCTGGAAAAATTACTACCCAACTTTAGGGCTTTGGCATATAAACCTTGGTAACTTTTAGTTTTTATTTAAGTTATTAGTCCTTTTATTAAGTTATTAACTTATTAAGTTATTTAAGTATTTGGGGGTTTTTTAGTATTCTACTAAAGTGATGAAACCCCAGCTAATCTGAAAACTTCCTTTTATTTTTTTTCTTTTTTCAGTTGATTCCAGAATTTTATGAAAATGATTCTAGTTTTCTAGTAAACAGTTTGAAGCTGGACTTGGGAAAAAGGCAGGGTGGAAAGATGGTTGATGATGTAGAGCTTCCCCCTTGGGCGTCAGGTAATAATTCATAATACAAGAAGTTTGAATATTAATTCAAGATGATCAAGATTCCTGGGATGTCAGTTTTTCTCTCAGAAATGCTTGTTCTACTTTCTTCTGAAGGAATTTTTCCTTTAAAACATTGACATAATTAATAGTTGTGTTTAATTTTTAAAGCAAATTTGAGGTTTGGTGGTAAGTGTTGGGGTTTTTTTGGTTGCTTGCTTTTTCAAGAATGAAGAGGAACAGAGATGGATACCAATACTGGATGATATATCTTCTCCTTTAATTAACTTTTCTCTTTCTTTTGCCAGGTCCTGATGACTTTCTTCGGAAGAGTCGAGAGGCTTTAGAAAGTCAGTATGTATCAGAACATCTTCATGAATGGATTGACATAATATTCGGCTACAAACAGAAAGGAACTGAAGCAGTTGCAGCTCACAACGGTAAATATATACTTTATAGAAAAAAATAAAAAGTTGCTTTAGTTAGGTAGGAATGGTAAATAACAGCATTTCTAGTGTCTGATTTGTTTTGAGCATTCATAACTATCCTTTGAATGTTTGATCCTTAAAGAAAATGCAGTTCTTCATTACTGAAATAATGTCTTATCTAGTAAAATCTATTGCTTTCATGGAGATTTGCATCTTTGAAGATGTACTTGAGATGATGGCATACAACCCCCATGGCAGGGGGGATTGGAACTAGGTGATCTTAAGGTTGTTTTCAACCCTAACTATTCTGTTCTGTGGTAGGTAAGAAGAATCTGCAGCATTGCTGTTATTTGCTTGCACTGCATGGTGTGGCAGTGTAGTGTGGAATTGCTGTTTCCCAATTAAAAATGGGAGTCTGTAGGGTCTCTACACGAAGACATATTTAACTTTCCTATACTGTAATTGCAGTGTGAGAATTTCAATGAAATTTTTTCCTCTCCTTCCGAGAGAGAATTGTCAAGTGAAAGGGGCCAATGGGTTAAAGCTCTTTAGGAGGAAGAATGTAAAAAAAATCATGTAGGTGATTAAGTTTGTCTTTGTGTACATACAGAATCATAGAATCGTTAGGGTTGGAAAGGACCTTAAGATCATCTGGTTCCAACCCCTCTGCCATAAGCAGGAACACCTCACACTAAACCATGCCACGCAAGGCTTCGTCCAACCTGGCCTTGAACACTGCCAGGGATGGAGCACTCACA
>JBCJKH010064963.1:0-15284 GCA_039877255.1 Loriculus beryllinus
TTAAATTACAGTGGGCTAAGAACCTGTTTGTTTGCTGTAATTAAGAAATTTGTAGAGGAATATTCAGTTTTAGAGATAATTTCCCTAACATTAAAAAAACCAAACCAAACCAAACAACAACAACAACAACAAAAACCTGTTATTTTTTAGGGCAACACTAAGCCTAATACTTAAGTGGCATTTTTTAAACCATGCAGGTTACACAAACACACAGCAACTCATATGTCACACAGACCAGTACAAAATGTCAGCTACTTAATACCCCAAAGCTTTGAAATTGATAACAGCGATTATATACACACATCCAAAAGAACTGCTCCCCTTTGATAACTGATATCATGTACAAGCAGGTACTTCATGCTTCCTAAGCAAAGCTAAATGTCTACCTTCACCACTGACACTGCTTAGAGCCTGTCTATGAACACATAGCTAAATGTGGAGTCATTAGCAGAGCTGTGTTTTGGGAGGACTTCATTTTTATGTGCATTTAACTGCTTTCTTTGAGTCGCTAATTTACAGCTACATTCCCTCCAGATGGAAACATTTAAGCTAATCTATGCCCCATTTTCTACACTGCTCATGACAAGGCTTTTAAGGCATTTAAGAGAGAAGAAGGGGGAAAAAGTGTTCTGGAAGAGTTTGTGAATGATTAAAGTCTCTGCAACTCCAGAAGGAGCAGGGGGATGTTTGGCGTTCTACTTACGCCTTTTATTACCAAGTAAACAGGAGAAATAAGCTCCTTTCTTTTACGCTAGTGTGCGTCCAGGAGCGTTCATACCAAAGCCCTGTGAGCAGTGGCAGCAGGGGTATGCTCAGTACCTTGTGCACTGTGTTTGCAAGTCTGCAGTTTTGCCCTGTGTTCCACCAGCAATACCGGAGCATGCAAACTGAAACAACAGAGTTACCTCCTTCCCATTTGTTTGACTACAGGTTTGCAGGTTAAAAAAGAGATTAAGATCCTTGCCTCATCTATCATCAGCAGCGTTTTTAGGGAGAAAGGAGTTTGGAACAACCTGAGAATATGGGGAGGAAATGCCAAAATGCCAGTTCTGGCTTCAAGATATTCAAGATATTCAAGACTCTATCTTTCTTCACTTGTAGCTTCTGCTTGTGAAGTGTCAGTATGCTGCCTATTGCAAACCTCATTGTGAGGCACCCACGTCTTGCTGGGTACTACACAGGTTCATATGCACCTGTGCCTGATTTTCAGCCTGGGACTCAGGCTTCCAGGCAAGGGCTAGGGGTGGTAATGTTGAGTATCCCTGTGCTTGACTTCCAAGGCACCTTGCTGGTCAAAGAATAATGCAGCTTTTAAAAAAATTACTGTTTTCAAAGCACAGATTTAAGTGATCTAATCATTAGCATAACAGTCTACCAGTCACGCTCAAGAAAATCCATACTTTGAACTACCAGAATTCTATAAGGAAGATTAAATCAATAGTTAAGAACTGAGGACTAAATCAGTTAACTGTTATTATGGGCAGTTTCAGCCTCCACATCTCTGATAGGACTGTTGTTGGAAAGGGCACAGAGAAGTACAACAAAAATGATTGAGGAGATGGAGCAGCTATTTTGTGCAAAAAGGTTAAGCAGGTTTGAGTTAGAGAAGAGATGCCTGAGGGGAGACCACAGAAAGATTTACGAAATCCTGAAGAGGGCAGATAAGGTGGGTGAAGGACTATTCTTCCCCAGTGTTGATATACAAGGAACTTCTACAAATGACCAACTTTGAGATGCAGGGCTCCTTCTAAAAAGCAGCTAAAGCCTGAAAATTGATGCATTCACAGAGAGAAAAGGTGGGATCAGAAGCATCTCTGAAAAAAAATTGTAAGTCAAAACATAGTCAGATATCCAAAAAACCATTTTTGCTTTAAAATCCAATGTAAAAAAAGGCATCTTACGAAAAAAGTAATGCTTACCAAAAACAATGCTGTGTTTTGATAACTGAGACATAATGCATGAATTACGAAATAAGCATTATCCAAAAGAAAGGTCATTTGAGGCTACTGGGAAGGTCACAGCTTCTTGGTGTTTGCAAAAAAAGAGTAAGAAAACTGAGCTAAGAAAAGGCAAAAGGAAAGAAAATACTGATACCTGCTCTTTTTTTAAGGAGTCAGTGACTTTTCTGGTCTTTCATTTCTGAAGGTTTTCACTTTGATCCTAACAAAGATAATCATCAGTACTCTAACCTGACAGGTAATGTATTAGGCTGTGCATTTAGTTCTTTTCTCTCCTTTTAGCCAAGCCCTACAGAAGCCAATTATATTGTCAATACCAGCATCAAAGACAACATGGCCCATAGTTTGGTGTGCTAGCGATTATAAACACCGATCTATACTTTGAATAAGGGCTGTGCTGTGAAGTTATGTTTCCACTTTACTTGAACTGGTTTTGAGTAGAAACACATTGTAACTTGCAATGCAGGTACTTTCTCAAGAGTATTACTGCTAACTACAAAAAGACACCTGTGTTGTGCTTCCTTCTCTAATTACAAAAGGTCAAATACTTCGCCATATATGAGTCTTTTTCAGTTCTTGTCTTTTTTTGACATCATGATTAAGTATGATCCATGGTTCATTCATTAAAGCCATTATATGAATAATAAATAGAGCACTTTGTCAGTGTTTGGTAAAGCTGCTAAAAAATTCTGTTTGGAAAAATTAAAAACAGAGCACACTGCTCTTGGGCAAAATATATTGACTTTCCATCCATATTTGAAAACTTTATAATCATACTGTTTAACGAATGCATTTCAAGCAATTTCAATGTTAAAAAGAATTCAGTTTTTGAGCAAAGACAGAAGCACCGCAAGAACAGAGAACGGGAACTTGAATGCTTTAGTGAAGAACAACTAAGGTTAAAGAGACATCCTTGATAGCATATTAGGGGATGTGATAGATGAACAGTCATATAGTTTTTACACATGACATTTCTTTTCATAGTAAGAGAGTTATAGAAATTAAAGCAATGTTTTAAAATGAAGCCACATGAAATACACATGACATTTTAAAAATGAGACTGAAGGTTAGTTAAAGTCTTTCAACAAGAAAAGGAGGGTATTTCTAAGCATATTTAAAATGCTAGCTGAGCTAAATTGTTTTGGAAAACTTTTGTTTATCTGAACGTCCTTACTTGACTCAGTCCTGAAAAACCATAGACATCAAAATTGGTTTAATACAGCATGTTTGTGTAACAGTGGACAAGGATTTAGGAAACTGTCTTTAGGAAGGGTAACTGATAAAGCCTGAACAGTCGGGACTTCAAATAAAAGCCTATGTGCTCTACAGTTCTCATTGAGAGTAATTTTGCCCTAGTGTCCAACTGGAATGTCCCTGTGAGTAACTTGTACCCATTACCCCTCATCTTTTCCATGCCATGTTTTTTTGTAGAAAGGGACTCTTCATCTTCTTTATAAGGTAAACAATGTCCCTTCAACTACTAAAATGAGTATTGTAAAAGTTTATTTCATATTTGGAAGTACACAAGAGGGGCTGAGGGACCCAGCAGCCTTGCAGTGCCAAAGGCTTCAAAGTGGCTTGCTTAAGTTCCAAGTTCAATGGAAAAATTCACCCTTGTAGCAATGCAGATGCATTTGCTAAAATTTTGAGTCCAGCCTAGAAAATAAGCCTTTGTGTAAACACTCTTCTTTCCCCTTGTCCAAAAGCAAAATAGCTTTTTGCTTTTTTTTGTCACCCTGTGCTAAAAATAGACAAGAAATTGTAAAAAACTTTGAAGTACTTTAGCCAACCTAGTATGAGAAGACTTTCACAATGGAAGGATGCTTTGAGTCCTGCTTTCTGCTTTTCTCTTTATTCACGTCCTTAAACAACAAAAGATAATTAAATACTGAACACAAGGTGCAAGAGAGTGAAGCATGTACCAACTGGGATGAAAGATTTATTACAAGGACTTGCAGAGAAAGATCTTTGATTACAGTCATCCTTGAGAATCCTTGCAAAGATCAAAAGGGCAAGATGCTAAGCCATAAATCCCAAATTACTATTATAGTCTACTAAAAGGGACACTTACTGACACAGTTTGACTAAACTAAGTTTTTGGTGGCCTTCACAAAGGTAAGCAGCCCAATCAAGGATTGCCTGTAAGCACACTTGCAATTTCTTTACAGAGGTTGTCACCTTGAGAGAAAAGGAAGTTTGCAGATATTTAAAGGCAGGTGAGCACAGTCAAGCAGGAGCCCTCTTCATCCTGCCTAAGTTGCTCTGGAAGATAACAGTGTGAATTCAGACTTTGTGACTCCTGGAGAAAGATTTCTTCATACTTTGTGTCCCATAGACATACAAATTCACTACATAAAGCGTGTAATTATAATTGACCCTCACATATGCAGTAGGGTTTCAGATAGACTGCAGATCAGGCACTTGCAGGGCTCTCCCCAGAAGGGTCACATCCAGTGTTTATGGCAGATTAAGTCCAATAAAACACCAGCTCAGCAATGGGAAAAGAGCTGTGGCAAACAGTTCTCGAGCACTTTGTGTCTCGTCACTGCATTGCATTGCACTTAGTTGTGGGATTGCTGGATCCCCAATTACTTTCAGTTCCAGTCCTTTTATTTCAATTCACTGAGCTCTTGCCTTTCATCCTTCCTCCTTTCCCTGAGCTGTTTTCCCTTTGATATGCCTTCAACATCTACCCTTCTTCACCACAGGAGGTGTTCTCAGAATGAGCTGAGTCTGATTATATGACACTTAGATCTCTCCTTGCTCCCACCAGCTCTTAAAAAGATAGGTGGTTAATTGCAGCCAGCTGCTTGGTGTTTTTTCCACCTATGTGGTAGTTCAGTCTGTCACAATGAGAGATGACAGTGGGAATAGGCCATAAAAATCCTTGGAAGTGAAGACAAGCAGCTTACATTTGATATACAGAAGCGAAAGCATGTGGAGGGAATCAAAAAGAGGGGCTGCATGGTCAATGCAGGAGACCCAGAGAAAAATCTTTGCTGTACTGCTGGGGCAAGACTGCTTTTGTTAAGGGAAGAGGAGGCTGCAGCAATTGAGAAGGGAGGTGATCAAGGCCCTGTGATGTGGTTTAGCTCTGGAATGAATAAGAAAACCCAAAGCTGAGAAACATTATTTAGGAAGGATCAGCAAAATTTAAAGAGCATGTTGGCGTAAGGACAAAAAAAAGGGTATTAATGTGCATTTGCCAAATATGACTAAAAATTTAGCAGAAATAATAATAATACTGCTTATCCACAGACTGATGGTGTTATGAAAGTAAAGGCTCAATCTCTTTCTCCTCCCTTTTTTATCCATCTGTTTAACACCCTCTCTTCATTTTATTCTCTGCTTCTAAATTCTACAGTCTGTAGTCAAGCAGTAAGATCAAAATGAGAAATAGACTTCTTCTTTATTTTAGGTATAAAAATCCATTACTTAACACTGTGGATTCAGCAGTCTTTCTTTAGAGTTTCAATCCTAAATGTTAGATCAAAAAATGTACATACACATCCTATCCTTTTTACAATTTTGTTTATGTAAAAGGTATACTTTAACATATTAGAATAGTATGACAACGTACAGTCAAAATGTTTTATTTTTGATGATAACTATAGTATGAAATCATGGATGCTTCTTGTCAATCTACCATTATCATAATATGGTTTTAAAATGAAAGAGAGAAAAAGAAAGTAAAAGCAAAAAAAAAAAAAAAAAAAAAGAAAGAAAAAAGGGAATAAAAGAAGAAAATAGAAGGAGAAAGTGAAGAGGGAAAAGAAACAGGAAAAAAGAAAGAGAAAGTTCTTCCCTCTCAGCTATATATGGCATGCTGAGATGTTACTGCATCTTATTTACTGAAGGTAAGTAGTACAGCCCATACAGAAATTTGTTTTTACTGCTACATAACAAGGGTTTTTTTCAGAGTAGGATGTAGCTTAATCAAATTACAGTCACTGCATTAAAGTATCAGCTTTTATGCATCCTGTTTATTGTACTCTTGCCAGCTATGCCTAGTAGAGACAAGCAAGATTCAAATGAATAACTCATAGAGTTAAAATAGGAATCACCCAAATTAGCAAAACTGTGGCCACATTATGATGCCAAAGATGTCAAATGGAGCTTTGTTTAATAAGCCAGTGTGTTTAAGATTGAGCAAATGAATGTTTCCTAAATACAAGCGGAAATCACTAAGAAGCTTATTTAAATCTTGGTTTTGTTTAAGTCTAAAGGATTTTCTGTCTTTTCACCACAGCAAGCCCAGCTTGCTACACATCTGGTTTTTGTTCTTCCCTGAATATATCTGAAATGCATAACATGTTCTGTAACTTTGCATCTTGTCTGGAATAATACACACAATGTACATGTAAATACATTCATGCGTTTCCCTGCGCCACCTGGCCTGGTGCTTTCTGAGATTTTACAAAGTGAGCTAGATTTAGGCAAGGTCAGTGGGCTTCCTCAGTTGGATCACCTCAAGATCCATGGGTTATTTTTGCAGCATTAGTATCCCTCCCAGATGAAATAGGAATCCAGAATGCTCCTGATGCTTATTAAAATTTCTGTAGCACTTCTCCTTAGATTAGGATTGTTAACTTCAGCATTAATTCTTATGTCCTGGCTAAATTCCCATTAAAGTGAGATGGCTTTTTAGATTCTTTTTCCACTTCATGGTGCAAATTGCTGAGCAAGCTGCTTTGCAACAGTAAGCAGCTGCTGAGATTCATTTTATGGTGGCTGCGTGTTAATGTCAATAGAAGTCTTTTTACATATTCCTAATATCTGCCACGGTTTCCCTATTCAGAGGCTTAAAAAAGGTATGTAGTTTTTTTTTTAATTGTTTGGGAAGGAAGATAAAGAAACATATGAAGAGCATTTGGATCCCACTGAATGTCAACAAGGCTGAAGTTCCAATCTGAGCTTCATTTTGATGCTTTCAAAACATATCAGCAACCTGTGTAAATTTAAAGCTATGTCTATATTAGCAAGTAATACGGAACAATACAGGAGAAGTAGTATATGAGGACTGGGTAACAGCTCAGGAGTGTTACTATACAACAGGTATAACCCAGTTGATCAGGCTGAGCAGCCTAGTGCACACATAGCATGATGCTGTCTACCAGAACAGCCATCACATCAGATGTTGGGATCTCATTGAGGTTTGGAGGTTGTTCTGGATTCAGCAGTAGCAGTCATTTTTCTCTTTCTTAGTAGCCGGTGCAGCGCTGTGGTTTTGACTTTTGGCCTGGGGACAGTGCTGAAAACACACAAATATTTTTAGATGCTACTCAGTAATGTTTACTGTGACCAAGGACTTTCTGAGCCTCCTGCTCTGCCAGGGAGAAGGGGAAGCCAGGAGGAAGCAGAGACAGGACACCTGACCCAAACTGAGGTATTCCATACTGACCCAAAGAGGTATTCCATACCACAGCACGTCGTGTCCACTACATAAACTGGAGGCAGTTACCCGGAGGGCTAGATCACTGCTCAGGTCGGGCTGGGTGTTGGTCAGCGGATGGTGAGCGGTTTTATTCTCTTCCCTTTTTATTTCCCTTATCAGTATTATTATTGGTGGTAGCAGCAGTGATTTGTGTTATACCTTAGTTACTGGGCTGTTCTTATCTCAACCATGAGTTACGTTCTTTCGATTCTCCTCCCCATCCCTCCAGGAGCGGGGAGGGGGGAGCAAGAGGGAGCAGTGAGTGGCTGCATGGCTGACTGAGCTTCAACCACTACAGAGGTAGTACACAATGGGGTGGCAACTTCCAGTGTAGCCTCTCCAGAAAGAATGCTGCTAACTCAAACCTCCCCGAAAACCAAACCAAAACATGTTAAAATGGGACATCTGGGGAATCCACTTCAGCAGTGCATGTTTGACCCAAACCCAAATGCCAGAGTAGCTACAGTCTGTCAGCCAGGACTCTGCATTCAAAGAACTGATGCAGCCTGTCCTCTTTTTTTAGATGTAAAAAGGTACTACTGAGCTCCATTTCTATTTCTGTCTATTTGTGGTGATGCCTTGGCAAATGCCTTTGTGTGAAGTTCTTAATTACAATAAGCCTTAAGTTAATGTAACTAACTCTCTGGCTTTCAAATAACATATTCTGTTTTGGGCAAGATGAGAATGGGATTTTTTAAAGCAGGTTTTCTATTATTTTTCTGTAGTGTTACAAAGTGTTATGAGATTTAGCTACCAGAATTATGAAGTGTAAACTATTGAAACTATTTGATCTTATCTCTCTATAGGTATATCAAAGGCTGACAGCTCAAGCTGAAAAGCATACTGATTTCTGGTAACTATTACTTCAGCCAAAAGCTTCAGCCAAACATAAATATTCCTCATTCTTTTCATTATTTCTGTCACAGTTTAATATCTAAAAGCAGAACTATAAATAGCAAGTAAGAATGTCTCTGTAAAAGTGCCTTAAAAATGAATATGGATTTCATACTCTTTTCCATCTGTGAAGACATGGAATAGAAATTCTGAACTTTATTATATGGTGTAAGTCAGAGTAATTCTGTTAAAGGAACTCCCTTAGAGTAATTCTGCTTTGACACTAATATAATGAAGACTCTCTATTTGATTGTTAATGAAATCAGAAAAATTAGGAACTGGTATAAAAAGCAGAGTACAGCACTCTGTTTCTGCAGGTAAGCATGCATTTACAGAAGCGCTTGCATCCATGCATTTAACCTTTATATCTGCTTTAAAAATTCTAGGAATAAAATTCCACTGTGCGTCAAGGAGGGTAAAAAGCTGACATTGACTTCTTAATGAGGATCTGCGTGAAAGACAGGTAAGTATCTCTGTGAAGAAGAAAAAGGACTCCACAAACCACAAAAGTGAGCTTTTATTCCTCAGGTCAGAAAAGGAGTTAACATATCCATAGGAGAAAAGCACCTTAGTTTGTGTCAGTAAGAGGGGAGCACTGAAAGGCAGAGCAAGCAGTGGGACCAGGGTCCTATTTGGAAGTGTTGTGCCTCACTGATTTCATCCAAGGACTATGGGTGCTGATCAGCTTGGCGAGTCTCAAACTGTTCACTGGTAAAAAGCTTTTGACTCCAAATCAGAGTAAACAGCTGAATGGCTTTTAGCATCCTGCAAACTGGGCAATAACTGAACTGTTTCCTATAAACACCACTGAGTTAAAAAACTTGCTGGCAGCTTGCTGCATATAGATGTTATGACAAAATAAAATACATGTTTATAAACAGCACTACAGTAATTTCTTAACAAGTTCATATTAGTATTTTTCATAGCTAGTTTAGTGATACGTTATTGCTTTCATTTACTGGTACAATACCTAGTCCCGATTTCAAGCCGTGTAGATATGCTATTAGCTTCTGTCATAATCAGGTGACTCCAGTGTCCTACAGAGATACCAAATCAAGTAATTAAACCATCTAGTATTTTTAAAAAAGAGAAAAAATAATAATAATAATACAGTTGTAATATCTCTGATAACAGATTTTTTCTTGCTATTTTTATTATAGGTATCTTTTCAAAGCAACCCATTACATTTAAAAATCCTTTACAACAAAATGTGAATACATTCATGAAAATGAAAAGCTTTTCAGTAATTTTTACAATAATTTTGTTCTAACCAAGAAATACTACACCATTGTCAAGCTTTGTCATTTCAAGGAGAGAAATTAAACTCTGCTTTGTGCAAGGCTTCTTTCATATAAATACTTCAGCTTTTGAGCAGCTTTTTATGTATACCTTTACAGGATAATGTGTACCGGATCGTGTTTCATTTTAATAGAACCATGTAATTTAGCTGTTATTAAATTCTACAAGCTCTTTCCATTCAGGGAAGAAAAACAGCAGCTCTTGAGACTTTCGGTTCGTTAGTAACCCAATTAAAACCAAGTAAGGTCAGTCCTGACCCCCTAAGATTCTAGATGGGGGAATCTGGTGGAGCTCACCAGTGTGTCCTTTGTGCTGCTGAGTCTGGGCTTTCTCTTGCAGGCAGACCTGGCACAGGGAGCATGGCGGGAGAGGGTAAGAACCCAGGTGGAATGGGTCTCACAGTTTAGACAGGCCGGTACGTACTTCACTCCATGATCAGGCAACCACAGTGAAGGCGACATGGCCGTGTTAGCTTTTTTGCAGCACATGCACAGACATTTACCTTGAATAGCAGAGATAAGCTCACAATCTGAAGACAGCAGAGACACTGCAGTTAGGGTTGCCTTCAATCATGGCCCACGAAGGCAGTTCAATACTCTTTGGACTCCCCCATCCTTGAAAAGCCATGAAAATCATAAATATATTATGGCTTAAGATCTCTTTCAATGTGCTTTCCCTAGAAAAGTATAGGTAGGATTATCCCAGTTTTCTAAAGATTACTTAAAATAATGGGCTTCTTTCTATCCAGCAAGCTACAAAGGCCCATCCAGAAATAAGGAATGGTATAATAATTATATTCACATGTGAAAAGCTTGCTGAATGATCAGCTAAAGTACAAATGAAGCCATGCTTAAAAGAGAAGGACATGTTCTGCCAGAAATCCTGATAGAATGCTGTGAGTTTCCCCAGTCGTGTGTTACCCTTCAGAGCATTTATTAGCTTGTTATAGCACAGATCCAGGACATCCCTCTTTCCCTACGTGAGTTTCTCTGATGGAATCTCATCTCTGCTCTCCTGCACCCTTTCTGCCTTTCTGCTTAATCAGTGATCATGTCCTTCACCTTATTCCTAGGGAAGAAGCTCACATTCCCACTCCAAATGAGTCATTATTTTCCCTACTTCCTTTTCATAAGTGCTGCCACTTTCACAGTGACAAACCTGCCAGGATGAGGCCATGCCCAGCTCAGCAAACCTGAGATCTTGCCTTTTAAGAAACACCTTGACCATTTTGCATCTCCTTCACAAACTTAAATTTCTGGACTATGCCATCATATTTCATTACCAAAAAACCAAAATATAGTCTATGAGCTACAATGACTTTCCAGTTTGCACAGACCACATAAGGATTATACCTTTTAAGCTATTTCTGGAAATAAATAAACATTAAAATGATAAAATTAATAAAATGTCAAACAACATGACAAATTCAAAAGCAGCCAAGACCAGATGCAGACCGTCATGGCACTGATATCGAGCACACCCACCCACCCAACAGGTCTGCCTTGCAGGTGCTGTGTACCTTTTCTGACAGCCCTGACACACGTTATCTCAAAGCTGACATGAAATCAGAATGCAGCTGAGCTCTAAAAGAAACATGGAGAAAAATCTGTAATAATAGTATTTTCCTTTTATTGCCTAGCAGTTAAAATAACCACCTTCTCTGTTGGGTACCCCATTGCCAACAGAGCAGGAAAGCTTCAGTGTAACTGCATGCTGTAAAATCTAATTGACTGTTGTCCAAACACTGGATGTAAAGTGACATGTTACAGACTTGTCTCTTGTCCATTTACTGCAGTGCTTGGGAAGTGCTGTAGTGATTTACTGAACAAGATGCTCTGCTTATTGTCTATGATTTACTCTGCAGTCATGCAGAAAATGTCAGGACTGATAGATTTCAGGAAAAGTTTGTCATCCATTACCCACATGGGTTAGTCGGCAAAATCTTCTGGTTAGTGATAAGCAATATTCACCAGAATGCTATTTTGTTTTTATTCTCTATTTTACTGTTTTATTTTTCCAGTGCTTCTAAAAATGCTCTTCTTAAGATTTTGAATGAAATTTTTATTGGCTCACATAGTGTGTAATTCACATTCTGCATAAAAATGCTGAATGCTATCCAGAAGTATTAGATAAGAGGAACACAGCAAAAGAATGAATACTGAGAAAAGCAAAAAAACTACAGCAAATACATAGTGTGCTATAAATGTCAGCTTTTAGTGGTGCTGCTCAAAAACTTAATTGTCATTTGCATTGAATTACAGAATTAGCTACTACAGGGGAACAAAGTCAAATACTATTATTTAGATTTGAGCTAAGCTGCTTTCTCAGACAAGGGCAAGGTTAGTATGACATTACTTTATCACTCAGGTGCAAGGGTTAACTGAGGTCTCTATATGAGCTCTTCTGGGGATTGTAGTTGGTAGCACTAGTTTTCAGAAAAGAGATGAGGAAAGCATTTAAAAGTTGTCAATGCTTCAAGCTCAATGACCTAAAGAGCCAACATACCGTGTGAGAACCAAGGTCTGTCTACGGACCAGTAGCATGAATCAGACAGGGATATGCATATGATAGGGTAATATATCATGAGCACCACGATACAGGTTTCCAGCTTCTTGTAAGCAGTATTTTAAGAAGACAGCATTGCTCAGGATTCTTACAGAAAGGCATCTACTATTTTTCCATAAGAAACAGACTACCAAAGTCACAACCTTGCTCTTTGTTAGAATAGTAATAGCAATTCACCTTTCAGGAGTTCTCAGAAATGCTATGCCCTTTGAGCTATACACTGCCCAGGAGATACAACTGTTGCCCAAAGGAGTCTCCGGCCCCTACAGGAAGGTGAGGCCCGAAAGAGTCTCCAGCCCCTACAGGAAAGTGAGACCCTACAGGAAGGTGCGCACTATGTACTAGCAGCATTCTCTGCAACACATGCAGACATCACAATCTTTTAAAAAATATTGTCATGTAAATATTAGAATATTCAGCTTTATTACATCTTACATTGTATTACATTAAATACAAATTAAGGGCAAAGCCTGGGGAAGAAAAAAAGCATCAGGGAAAACCCATCATAAGGAAAGAAAAGAAAGGCAAAGAAACTAAAGCTTGAGCAAACCTGGAGGAAGACGCCAAAGAACAGGATGTGTTCAGAGACCTGTGAAGTCTTAAATCTGAAAATGAATTAAAATGAGCTTTCATAAGACTAGTTCCAAGTGGATTCTAGCAGTTCACAAAATGTTAGCTTAGAACAATATATCTAGGCAAAGAAGAAGAGCTGGAGAGCTTGGAAAAAAAGGAAAAAAGAAACAAGTCCAGGAACAATTTTGGTTAAAACTAAAGTACAGGTGAGTCTAAGTATGAAAAGTTTAAGTTAATCAGGAGTTATTATTTTAATTTCTACTCACTGTTTTCCAATTGCCTTTCCAGAAATAATGCTTTTTTGAAGGACTGAAGGTAAAGGAAGCCAGAAAAACCAACTCTTTTACTGGAATGATTTTACTGGAATGATTTCTTTAGAAAATTTTAAGTCATGTTTATGGAAGAAAGATAAAAGAGAGCTGAATTTGAAAAGTAGGAAAAAATATGTGTTTTAAAATGTAACATTAATAACAATGGAATAAAGAATGTTGGGATTACTGGGAGTATTTTAGTCAGAACTGAACTCATCAGGTGTAGAGAGATGCATTTTCAAGTGCCTGACACTGAGAAACACAAGCTGAATAAACCCAACAAGAAATATAATATAGATTATTAAAAGAACAAGACAAAACAAGGAAAAAGAAAAAAACCCAAATGCTTTATTTTATTCAGAAACAAACAAAATTGAGGAAATTGGGAACTACCCCAGACAAAATACCTGAGTAGTAAAAGCTGTTGTAGTCCATCATTAAATTATCTGTTTAAGGCTACTCTCTTAATTGAAAATGTAAATTATTTGCAGCTACCTCTGTCTGCTGCTGCTGCCTTACTCATTACATTGGTAGCCACTGCATATTAAAAAAATCCCAAAGCAACAACAAAAAAAAACCACAAACAAAAAGCACTTGAAAGCCAGAAAAAAACCTGTTATGTGTTTATTAAAATTAGACTATGACTGTTTATATCATGTCATGTGATAATTCAGGGCAAAAAGGTGTATTCCGGCTGCCAAAAGATTCCTCCAGACCTTCTTTTGAATATTTTACTGCTTCTTACTAACAGGTCAGGTTTTATAAACTGCTTTCTGTTTATATACTTTTCTCAGTGCTGTTATCCCAGGTGAGTACGCCTTATTAACTTTTATTGTGCCATTTAAGGGCCACTTTTTACTTTTCCCTTCTTATGCTCTATATAGGTATAGGTACCCACCTAGAAACAGTAACAGTCCCAAATGACCAGCGACTCATGAATAAAACGCAGTTTGGGAATAACTTCTGATAAGTAAAGAACTAATTTATAAAATTATCTGGATACAGCAATTAGAAATCATATGACAGAGAAGCTGCAATTATACTTTCAAAACTTCCTAGCTACCCATAATGACAATCACACAAATTGTACATTTTGCCTATGCAGATGTGTAGAGATAAATTGAAGTGCTGGAGGAACCATTAATTTTCTGGGCCAGTCCTACTGTAGTGCAACAATGTTCCTGTCCTGCACCAAACTACACATATATATATATATGCATATATTTTAATTCTAAAACTTAAATATAACAGGAAATTTGAAAATGCATGGCCAGGAAAATCCATCTTTACATATTTTGATTCCTGGATTTAATATTCATATTTTATTTTCTTTTGCTCAAATTATATTAAACTTAACTCACACAGCCAAAGTGTCTTCAGATGATAGAGATCAATTATATTTTCACTTGTATGGTTTTGCAGGAAAATGATTTCCTGTTTGGTATGAAAAATATTTTTAAAAAGAATTCCTGTCATTCAGAAGTAGAACAAGAGGTAGATTCACAGGTTCTTGAAGTCAATATAAAATAACCTGTTGATTTTGCAGGAGGTGGGATTTTGGATAAAAATGTTTAACTGAAGGACTAATATTTTATCTGTCTTCTCTCAGTTTCAAGTATTTTGTAGTACTGTAGCAATCAAACGTCAGTGAGGGCCACCATGTTTACTGGAGCTTGTCCCTGGTCCTCTGGTTTTCCATATCAGAAGAATATGCTATTGCCCCTCCTCAGACCACACACCTGGATGCCACAGGTGATGGAGGAAAGAGAATTATGTATGCACACCTAAACTATGCCTCAGAGTAATATTGGAGTATTGTTAGAACGGTCACCAGGACATTGACCTGCAAAGTTCTTCAGGATTTGTCAAAATATGCAAGTCCACTAGAACTATGTGTGGTAAAACAGCAGTCTGCAAGAACAAGGCCATCTGACCTGACAGGACAGTGACCTTGCCCAGAGTTATGCCTACCAGAATACTGTATTTTTTCAGTGTTAGCCAGGCTGACATTTTTCCATTTTTCTCCCTGCTTCTTTACTTCCTATTTGAAAAACTCTTTTCAGCAAATCAGTCAAAAGGAGCTTAACAAGACGACTGACCTCCAACAAATCAATTAGATCTTAAATTAAAGCCCCTTTGTAGTCCTCTTGTCTAAAAAAAAAAAAAAAAAAGAAAAAAAAATTAAAACCCACCAAAAAAAAAAAAAAAAAAAAAAACAACCTAACCAAAATTTCCCTTCCCCAAACCCCC